>JAWPHD010010857.1:0-89305 GCA_037043455.1 Cyrtodaria siliqua | reverse complement strand
AACCTACCGAAATCATAGAAAAGTGGTGATTATAATAATTCAGTCAAACATATAGTAAAAATAATTATAATCACAGGGTCCCCTGCGGCTTTCCATACTTTTGACTACAACGTTCATCAGACGATTTGAGGTTGTTGATAACAGCAACTTGGATTGTGTTACATATTATGTCTATCATCAAGATCAACAACTCTATCATTCAAGGTCATTAAATAAGTAACACGTTTATCTTTTGGATAAATAAAACTATACTGACGAGATAAAGAAACGCCTCAGCTGGAATTTCCGCTATATATTGTATTAACCGCACACTTAATGCCACATAATATTCCAAAGAAATCCCAAGATGTTTTGTAAAACAAAGTTGCAGTTGGTTAGAGAAAGGACACAACTGTGATGATGTAGACGTTTTAATCACAGTACACTTTATAACAAGAAATTCATAAATATTGAAGTTCCTCTTTGAAAAATTGACTATTTTAATACTGTATTTAACGTAAATAGTTTGCAGAAATTTGCATCCTAAGTTTGCTCACATGCTTGAGCCAAACAGATACTCTGCCAATAATCAAACTTTGAAGAAATACTATTTGCTGTGTTTTGTGTTGTTTTAGTATTTTTTCCGAAAAGAAAGGTCTTACGTAGCCATGTACCATTCGATTAACAGCAGCATAGTGTACATACAATATATAGCGGATATTCCCGATGAGGCGTTTCTTTATCTCGTCAGTATATGTTTTTGTTGGATTTGTGTTGTTCTGGAACAAAAACAACTAGAGGATTCTTTGACAGTATATGCAAGATTGATTTTTATTCAGCAGTTCAGTATAAGTTTAGATTAAAAGAAACAATGTGTTTATATTGGATGTTTTTGATAAAAATATATGTTGTTAGAGGATTATATAAACAATAACTGTGTCAATCTTTGTGAAGTGGTTGGATTATTTGGACTATTGTGGAGAACTATACCAGAAAAGACTCAAAACAAAGTTAGATTAAAGGGACCTTTGACAATTGGGATTAAAGAGACACTTGACAATTTAAACTACTTGGCAATATTATTAGGACTTTATTCTAAAATTGGATTTTACAGACATATTGGGTCCAATTTATTTGTACTCTGTAAGTGAATATTTTTCATTGACTGTTTCAATAAATTTCTTGATTATATTTTCAAAAAATGTTGTTGCTGGTTTTGCACTTCCTTTCTCGTTACATTTAACCCATAATAATTGCAAAGCAAATCGAAAGTAACATACCTATTTGTTTTGATTTGTTCATGTTTCTATCTCAATTTTGTGTCGCTTTATTTTGGATTATACGTTTTTAAAATTGTTATCTGTATAAACATTACATTTAACAACAATGTAGATACGAATCTCTTTAAGTGGGCCAATTTCAGTCACTAATGTATGTCAAAGCATATTTCACAGGTGGATAGTTTGCCTTGATATCATGTTTTAAACATCTAATACATTAATATTACAATATATCTACTGTTCGGGGCGCATGTATCAGCCAAAGGTTTTTCAGCAATTACATGAACAATTTAGACAGTACTTACATAAAATATATATTAATGGAATTCGAACTTTTAATGGTAAAAATAATATTCTTGGTTTTGAAAGTCGGTTGAGAAATAAATATTTCACAGCCAAAACACATTCCGATGTAAACTCATTGTTTGATGGTGTAGAAAAAAAATAGAAAATCTCAAATAAGTTATAAGTTACTATAATATTGTACGATAAAACTTCCAGGGTCCGTATTCATAAAGCTGCTTAGCAATATCTTAAGTCAAATTTTATCAATTTTTAAACACCTTTTTTATCGATTAATTTAAGACATTTTCTTAATAATGCTAACAATTGAATTGAATTGAATGTTGTTAAACGGCTCATCAACACATTATATGTTATTTAGAGCCGCCCCAGAGAGAGGGAAAGGATACATAGGAATACGGGAACCGTGCCATACTCTTATTATCGAATAGATTCCTATGGTTCTTTAACGTGCTCGGAGGATATACATATTGCTAATAAGGTTATGGATAAATAAAATCAACAGCTAAATATTTATCTTAAAATAGATGGAGTGTAATGTCCCTGAGAAGTAAATAAGAAGATTTAAAAATATGTAAAAATCTTAGATTTTGACTTAAGTGATATATTCCACTTAAGCTGCTTTATAAATACGGGCACAGGTGTCTCAATTTAGACATATTCTTTTTGGGTAGACATTAAAAACAAATATGTATTTCTCTATATTTTGAGCGAGCCTATTTTCGCATTGAGAATGCCCTATAAAACAACTTGTGCATGATACTGTTTTATTTGTCAAAAGATTTCAAAATGTAAGGTATCTTTGTATCGACAATAACTTATGCATGTCATATTTAAATTGTCTCTTAAAATTAAAAAAACCCCATATCTTTGGCAGAGACAAATGGAGCAAACAATTATAGTATTATGTGTTTCTTTGTGTTTGTTTTAAATACCGGCACGGGTCTTATGTAATTTGATATTAAAACTTTTAAAGAACATAATGTTATCGTATTACGTTACGTGTACTAGACTTTAAACAAATCAATGTGTTCAAACGAACAATGTAAGGATAGTTATTGGAAACCCACGCAAGGGCGGATCCAAGGCGACCCCGCCCCACTAAAACCTGCAAAAAACAACAACAAAACAAAAAACATGTTTTTTTTTAAGAATTCATTTTTTGTTGCCATTTTTAGTGGGGAATTTGTTTACGCCCCCCTAAAAAGGCCTACGCCCTACTAAGAATTTGCAACAAAAAACGTTTTTATTTGGTAAGAGGCTGTTTGTTTTGCTTGTCGATCCCTTATGAAAAAGTTACGACCCCATGAAATCCTGGATCCGCCCCTGCCACGCACACAATATATTAATTTTGACAGATAATCAAAACTCGTTTATTCAATACAAATGATTAAGAATACCTTTGATTACTTGACCTCGAACGGTTTGGATACCAATATATATGTCAAGCAAAACGTTACGTTAAAATGTTAATAATTTCATAGTTATCATTTTTGACAATTTATTTGTAAACCTATTTACATTAACACTGTTCACAGTTGAATAGGACACATGCAAATCTTGAAATATGCATCATGCGTTAACATTAGCACCTCGATTTATTATCCAGTTATATGTTGACGTTAAACCTGCTTCTGTATTTGCGGTATTTTAGATGATGAATATCACTTCTTATTTGAATGTCGTTCATATAACGAACTAAGACCGACATATATTAAACGGTATTATCACAATTATCCCAGCATGTATGAAACCGTTGAATTGTTAAAATCAAATAACAAAAATATTATGAGAAACCTATCTGTTTACATATATAAAGCTTTTCAGCTTAAAAATGAGTCCATCGTTATGGAAAGAACTTAATATAATGTTAATGGTAACATTGCAAATTAGAATATGTCTGACTTCTTCGTATGAAGATATTTTGTTGAACGCATTATATTACATGTATCATATACGTTAATGATTTGCATAATGTGAAAGTATCATTATTATTTATTTATTTTTTGTTTTATTTATTATTATTAGTATTATTATTATTAGTAGTAGTAGAATTAGTATTATTAGTATTACTTATATAACCTTATGTAACTTCATATTCAAAGTGTTATTTAAAATATAGATAAGATTGACTGTATATGTATGCCATTGACTGTATATGTATGACTTTATTGTGAAATGTTTGATCATGGGTCATGATGACTTATTTCAAATAACTTTGTACATTGCATAATATTATGAAATAAAACGTATGTTCTGTTCTGTTCTGTTCTGTATATTATTGTATCCACTATGTTATATTTAATCGGAACGTGATAGAGTCCAAGAGCTATGTCTGTGAAATTTAAATTTATTTCGGAATTAAAATCAAGTAATTCTAAAAGTAAATCAAGTATAATTAAACAAAACGTAATAGTGTATGTATTTTTTTAATTCTGCCATAGGTTAAACAATAGTATTGAGGTAAGAAAGTGAAAAATATAAATAACACGCAAAAGCAATTCCTTTGGCTAGTTTTAAGTTATTAATATATAATTATATATGATTTTCCTAGTCTATATCAATACAAATTATATATTTAAGTGTAGATAATCTAACAGGATGACCAGAGTTAAATTATTTGATAAATATATTTACCTATCCCTTTAATAACTGTTAAATGATAATGACTTTTATTTGAAAACATTTTTTTAAAAGCCTCTAAATGTATTTGTGAGCATGCTATTATGTTCAATAATAGTATTATTAGTCTCTAACTGTTACTTTTTTATAACCTTTATGGTCAGATGTTTAGATCTTCAAAGTAATGAACGAGCGGAGAGCCTTACGATTGAAAGACGTTGCAAAACAATCAGTCACGAAGCATGAAGTGTGTTGCAATGATAAAGTGTCGTATCCTTTCCCTGATTAATTTTGTAAAGCTGACATTGTGTAAAGAGACTCCAGTGGAGACAAGTATACATACGCCTAAAACGTTTACTAAACCGTCACTGAATGAAACGGTAATTAAAACATTTAACAAGAGCTGTCGGAGAACAACGTAGCTCGACTATTCGATTTTTCAGAGAATAATAAATTATACTGCCAGTATATACCGTCAGAAAACAAGGCTAAAACAATGTGGGGTCGCGTTGGAGGGTATAGAAACTCGGGCCGATATAAAAATTATTGTTAGTATCTAATACAAATTAGAGTAACATTTGGGGCAGTGTGTGGAATTTTAATATTGTTATCAGTTTTAATCCAAAATTGCTGTCATTTTACAGACATTTGTGGTCGAAAGTCAACTCGGGGAGGAAGGGATATCTGGCAATTGTTATTGTGGCCTCATTTCAGTTTTTCTTTTATTGATATTTCATCATTCTGTGTATCTGAATTTAATTTAAATTGTTTTATATTATGTTAATGATTGCGTTCAAATTAAAAAAAAAAATATCCAGAGGAAGATAAAATGAAAACAATTCCCCTCCCCTGTACTCCATGTGAGGCGATCCCATAAACAAATGGGGGTTGGGGGAGGGGCAGGGGGGATCATTGAGGGGCGGGGTGAGGCATATTGATAAACTGATAAAACAAAACAACACACTGTCAGATAGATACCAAAAAAATATATATATTCGGGTGGTGTTGATGATGGGGTGAGGGATGGTTAGGGGATGACGGTGTGGGGTAACATAACTATAGCGTAAAAATAGACCAAAACAACACAGAAATAAAATAAGAAATAATAATAATAATAAAAAAATCGAGTTTCGAGTGTAGGTTGGTAGGAGGGGGTGGTGGAGGTGGGTGGGGGGGGGGAGGGGGGGGGTGAAGGTGGGAGGGGGGGGCAACATAGTAATACGTGTAAGAATTAACCAAAACAACACAGAAATATGTAAAAAAACAACATAATAATAATAATAATAAAAAAAAATCGAGTTACGGCTGGAACATAGCTATATGTGTAAGAGTTGACCAAAACAACACAGAAATATGTAACAAAAAAGAACGTACGGGCGGGTGGGGGGGGTTGAAGGGGGCGGGGCGAGGAGGAGGGAGCCCATACCCCAATATGGGTGAAGTATGAATAAGATGCATAATGCTATAAGAAATCCCAAACCAAAATTATAGATATATACAACAGCTTAAGTACGTATTAGTGGGGGTAGGGAAGTGGGAGGGGGAGCGGGAGGTGGGTGGGCGTGGGTGGGGCAACATAGCTATATGTGTAAGAATTGACCAAAACAGCAATACACAAAAATATGAAAAACAAAAAAGGCGTGGGGTGGGTGGGGACGGGTCGAGGCGAGGAGGAGGGAGCCCATGCCCCAATACGGGTGAAGTATGAATACAATGCATAATACTGTACGAAATCCCAAACCAAGATTATAGATATATACAACAGCTTACACGCAAACCTTGATCTGCCTTTATTGCACATTTTATGGGCCATCACAATTTGGGTTCCGTGGGAGCCCAGAACCCTTACAACATACTATAAGGAAACCAAATCCCAAATTTAGTTGAGCTAGGACAAGACCTGTAAACACAGTTTAAACGCAAAATGTGATGTGAAATAGACACATTTTAAGGGCTAAAAGAATGTGGGTTCCATGGGAGCCCAGGGGTTACAGGAACCAAAATTCCTTAAGCAGCCCTTAAGATAATGCTATATGGAAGCTCATGACCAAATTTGGTTGTGCTAGGATAAGAAATGTAAGAAATATAAACTTGTAAACACAGCTTATATCAGAATTTGGGTTCCATGGGAGCCCATAGGTTACAAGAGCCAAAATTGCTGATGCAGCCCTTAAGATAATGCTATTAGGAAGCCTATGGCCAAATTTAGTTGTGCTAGGATAAGAAATGTAAGAGATATATACTTTTATACATAGCTTACACGCAAACCTTGATGTGGGACGCCGACGCCGACGCCGGGGTGATTACATAAGCTCCCTTATTCTTCGAATAATCGAGTTAAAAAGTGGAATTATTATCATAGCAACATCTTACAACATGTATAGGTTTGATCGCGTTCATTTGCTTTGAATTGTATTTGGCTAAAAAACGTTGAGAATTTAGTATAGGAAAAAACAACAGTTTTTTAAATTCTTATTGAATTAAATTAAATTTATCGCTTCAGATGGTACCGGCAAATCACCATTACTTAATGACTAAAATTGTGCGTAATGAAGTAACATCCATATATTAGGTCAATGATTTAAGAATTAACTGAATTTAAACCACTTACCGACTGCATAAGTACATTTATTATTCCGAAAACGTCCAGCCTGTTGTGTTCAGTGCTTTGTTTACAGTAAAAAATAATATTTTGAAAACTAAAGTTGGGGTAGTAATTTACTGTAAACATTAGCGCAGTACATGATTTCTTCAATTTTCTTGAATTACAACAATCCAAATTGAACCTTTGTGTGTATTGACACACATATGATTCATAGCACAATGTAATTACAATGACGCATTGAGAATACAACATGACCAACCAATCATATTTCCGCGCATTGAGAATACATAAATTGGTTTCCCAAAATTTTAATCTATGATCAACGATATACATATGTTCTGAAACAAACAGATAACGCACCAGTAGACAATGCCTTTAATGTATGAACTTTTTATATCCCGACTGATACCGCTGGAGACAGGTGATTCTATACGAAAACTATTGTGTATATAGTATATTAGTCTAATTAAAGCGAGGGTCCCTGTGATCAGTACATGAAAAATGCTTATTAATAAATGCAGACAATTCTCAAGTTTTTGCATCTGCGTGATCAAGATCACCTGGTAACAATGTATAGCTTTAACATGTATCATAATGTGTCAATCTCTACCCAGAGTACACTCGTTCCTCATTTGACTCTGTCAACGTCAAAGGAAGTAGGGCAAATGGTTAGGTCACGTGAATATTTAAAAAAGTTATGACGATGTTTATGATAAATCATTTTCAAATTTTATTTCTATGAGTTAATATTTTTTTAGTAATTTTCTGCGATTGAGCGTCGGTTTGAAATGTTTACATATGCGTTTTGATAGAGGAGACCAAAGTACGTTTATTTTTGTAGTAAAATAGTCCCGACTAAAACTAAATTATTTTCATGCATTATTTCAAATCTTGCAACATCTAATTTGCAGATATTCTGAAAATTATATTTACAGGAGAAATAAATAAGTTTCAGGCGAACATATGCCAATTTAACAGATTTTACCAAAATCATGTAATTTAGTAGTTAGCAGAGATATATGTGAGTGCAAGGAACGATAACTCTGTGTGGAGATTGATAATGTGTACCTAAGACCAAATAAAAACTAATCTGTATTAATACAGTATTTTTTAATTCTTCACTTTACATAAAGACTACAGGTATGTGAGCTGAACAAAATCTCCACAAACTTAATCGGCTACATATAACGCATGCGTTACACTTTTCTTGTTAAATTTACAATCGTTGTTGACAATATATTTGTCTCGTTCAGAATGAAATTTGTTTTGATTTATTGATTGTTATTATTGAGATATTAGAGGTATTGTCTACTGGCGCGTTAGCTGTTTGGTTCATTATAGGTTCAATATATTGGAACAAATCCTAAACTCAAAAACATTTTTGACATTTGAATACAGGTAAATGCCCTAATTATGTCGTCTTAACATATCGAGTAAACAGAGATTCTTTTTATAGCAAAACCGATCAAATTTAAAAATCGTCATAACTTTAAATTATAATGATGCAATCGTTCAACGTTTATACGTACACAGTTGTTTCCTATGCCATTAGCTTTTTACCACTTTATATTGCCAAGTGAAAAACTCAATTACCGGTTCATTGCTGCGTTACACAAAATAGAAACTCTTTGCATCCAGAAAAGGTTAATATACACAAGTGTATCCCATGTTGTTAGATGTTTGCCAAGTGAGAACGACCAAAGGTTTCCCGAATACATATTTCTGTTTTTAGTTTAGTCAAGAAATTTAATTCTATTGTTTAGGTTCTTTCATGTTATCTTGCACTATCTCGACTTTTGTGTGAAAACTGTTTCAACAAACATTACTTTTTTATATATAAAATTGCACATATTATAATGTCATTGATGAAACAGTTTTCTGGCTATCTGGGGCCAAAGTATTCCACCATAGCCAGCTTGGCCAAAATATGCCACCATAGCCAGCTTGGCCAAAGTATGTCACCATAACCAGCTTGGCCAAAATATGCCACCATAGCCAGCTTGGCCAAAGTAGGCCACCATAGCCAGCTTGGCCAAAGTATGCCACCATAGCCAGCTTGGCCAAAGTATGCCACCATAGCCAGCCCAAAGTATTCCATCATAGCCAGCTTCTCAGTGGATTAAAGTGAACATTCTTAAGCGTAAATTTCGACCTGCAAATCGGGATGGGTTGGTTTTATTTTGATATTCATGAAATGCTGATATGTACATATATTTCCAAATGAATGTCAGACTTCAAACAGACATCTACATGACAGAAACACGTTACAGCCAATAGTAGGCCAGTCACTATGAATGTAATTCACCTACTTTTCGATTTTCCATTACGTAGTCCCGCCTTAATTCCATTAAGCGATGGGAAAGCTTATGTTTATGTTAAGCATGATTTTATAACGGATATTTCGACAATAAAACACATTTAAAAACATTGTTTACTGAAAACATGCGATAACCTGTTTAAAATTACCTATTAAATGTTTTATTTTTCAATATGCAAACTGTTTAAGCCGAAATTAAGGTTTTATTTCATACCCCAGCAAACCCCGTCTACGCTTCTTGCAGATGGGATATGAAAGTTAATACTCCAATCACGTAATGCGACACCACGCACATAAAAGGGCTAATGATAGGGGTACCTGGTTTAAACGCGATCGGCCTTTGTTTTTGCTATTGACCGTCCCAATGTGCTAACCTGGTTAAAATGCCATCGGCCTTTTTTGATATTGACCGTTCCAAGGCGGTAACCTGGTTTAAACGCCATATGACCTTTTTTTTGCTATTGACCGTTCCAACGCGGTAACCTGGTTAAAACGCCATCAGCGTTTTTTTTGCTATTGATTGTTCCAAGGCGGTAACCTGGTTTAAACGCCATATGGTCTTTTTTTGCTATTGATCGTTCCAAGGCGGTAACCTGGTTTAAACGCCATCGGCCATTTTTGCTATTGATCGTTCCAAGGCGGTAACCTGGTTTAAACGCCATATGGCCTTTATTTATATTGACCGTGTAAAGGCGGTAGCTCCATTGTCAACCGTTTTATGTTATGATGTCACTTACCTTGCCTCTTATATATAATTGTAATTGTTGTTTGTTTCGATATGTAATTTTGGTTGACTGTGGTCATTGAATGCTACATTAAATTTTCAACTTTTATATTTTTCTAATTTCAAGTGGAACTAAAGTCAATTTAATGATAATACTAAGAGGTAAACAATAACAATAACGTTGTCTTCTAAATGAAGGAATATGTTAAAGTTGGTGCATAATAATATTCTATCATATAATGTAGTATTTCAATCCAGTTTGTCGGGAAAACACTCCAGATCAGAAGTAAATGATTTCAAATCTTAGATGACATAAATTGCACTTCAAAACAGGCAAAGGAACTTACATATTAACAGAGTGAATTTTATGTCTTAGTATTTTAGCTGCGTTTTTTGCCCATATTTCCTTTAATGAATTATAACCATAGAATATTGTGAAAAGATATTGTAACAAGTTGGGTTTTTCACATTTTTTAGTATTTTATTTTTTTAACAGTAAAGGTTTTTTTAAAATAATTAATAAAAATCGTAGTGTTGATCCAATCGTCTTAGAGAAAATTGGTGAACATTTTAAATTTGCAACTTCTTCAGATTGAACCGTTTTACACCTAGAACGCAAGGCTGAATGCCATTTACGCATTTAAATTACCAACGTATTTGAACTTAATTATAAATTAAAGATTAAGTAGTTAAATCTTTACCAGTTTTTTAGGTAACTCCTTATATTCCAGCAACTTTCCACCTAGTGAAAATACTCTTGAAGTGGTGAATAGTCGCCTAATATTAACAATGGTCACAGGTGCATTAGTCTATCGCACACTATTGTTCATTGAAGTTTTTTTTCAGCCAATCATATTTGGCCACATGTTGATTGATTTCCAAACTGTGCCAAACTACAAGTATGAGTCAGGGAAAATCCGAATTTATCCGACTCTATTTATAAAACATTACGAATTTTTCCGACTTCGGGTAAACGACATGGTGCCTTCGTTCTTCGTCGACAAAATAAATCAATCGATGAAAACGGGAGTTGTCAATTGAAATTTTACAATTATTATTTACGTGAACATTTTTTTTTATATTTGACAAATTATGTGTCAAGACCCATAAAACATATAACATTGAAATAGGTACGTTTCTCCTTTTCAACACCAGTCATTACCGTTCCAACGTGGTAGCCCTATTGTCAACCCTTTTGTGTTTGTGATGTCTTATTTATCCTTTTATTCATCTTTAAATGTGTTCTTTGTTTCTGTGTGTGTTTGTGGTTGATTGTCGTCCTTGAATTCTGCTTTTCCTGTTCGATTTTTATATCTATATATAGAAATGGAATCGTTACAGAAAATAACTAGGCCTTGAGTCAGGACCCAACATTTTCGATATTGTTACCAACTTAAGGGATAAATTCTACCATCACTTTTTGAAAAGAACAATGTATGTAGATTACATTTTTCCATGATAGCAATTTGGAACATGTAGCTTATATAAAAAATATCGAACATTAATATACTATCATTGTAGCTTTCATCTAATTGCTTGATGTTTATTTTTGCATGTCATGCTTGTGTGAATAATTATTGAGGTATTTTTAAACGATGCAATTAAGTTTACAATTTATTTAGTTATATAAAGAGCAAATAAGCTCTATTTAGTATGGCATATTGTTTAAAATCTCCATTTTGCTCCAAATTGTAAGTCAATTTACTCCACTCACTATTGACACAATGTTTATTCATTTAGTTCAATCAATATTGTTTACATTATATGTGTAAACTTATAAGAATCACTAATTGACATCCTTTCTATGATGATTTAAATGAAATTATTATATGAAGTAGGGAGTGTTAGTATAGATTCAGTATGAAGTAGGGAGTGTTAGTATAGATTCAGTATGAAGTAGGGAGTGTTAGTATAGACTCAGTATGAAGTAGGGAGTGTTAGTATAGTTTCAGTATGAAGTAGGGAGTGTTAGTATAGATTCAGTATGAAGTAGGGAGTTTTAGTATAGACTCAGTATGAAGTAGGAAGTGTTAGTATAGATTCAGTATGAAGTAGGGAGTGCTAGTATAGACTCAGTATGAAGTAGGAAGTGTTAGTATAGATTCAGTATGAAGTAGGGAGTGTTAGTATAGATTCAGTATGAAGTAGGGAGTGTTAGTATAGATTCAGTATGAAGTAGGAAGTGTTAGTATAGATTCAGTATGAAGTAGGGAGTGCTAGTATAGACTCAGTATGAAGTAGGGAGTGTTAGTATAGACTCAGTATGAAGTAGGGAGTGTTAGTATAGTTTCAGTATGAAGTAGGGAGTGTTAGTATAGATTCAGTATGAAGTAGGGAGTGTTAGTATAGTTTCAGTATGAAGTAGGGAGTGTTAGTATAGATTCAGTATGAAGTAGGGAGTGCTAGCATAGATTCAGTATGAAGTAGGGAGTGCTAGTATAGATTCAGTATGAAGTAGGGAGTGTTAGTATAGATTCAGTATGAAGTAGGGAGTGTTAGTATAGATTCAGTATGAAGTAGGGAGTGTTAGTATAGATTCAGTCTGAAGTAGGGAGTGCTAGTATAGATTCAGTATGAAGTAGGGAGTGTTAGTATAGTTTCAGTATGAAGTAGGGAGTGTTAGTACAGGTTCAGTATGGAGTAGGGAGTGCTAGTACAGATTCAGTCTGAAGTAGGGAGTGCTAGTATAGATTCAGTATGAAGTAGGGAGTGTTAGTATAGATTCAGTATGAAGTAGGGAGTGTTAGTACAGACTCACTATGAAGTAGGAAGTGTTAGTATAGATTCAGTATGAAGTAGGGAGTGTTAGTATAGATTCAGTATGAAGTAGGGAGTTTTAGTATAGATTCAGTATGAAGTAGGGAGTTTTAGTATATACTCAGTATGAAGTAGGAAGTGTTAGTATAGATTCAGTATGAAGTAGGGAGTGCTAGTATAGATTCAGTCTGAAGTAGGGAGTGCTAGTATAGATTCAGTATGAAGTAGGGAGTGTTAGTATAGATTCAGTATGAAGTAGGGAGTGTTAGTATAGATTCAGTATGAAGTAGGGAGTTTTAGTATAGACTCAGTATGAAGTAGGAAGTGTTATTATAGATTCAGTATGAAGTAGGGAGTGCTAGTATAGATTCAGTCTGAAGTAGGGAGTGCTAGTATAGATTCAGTCTGAAGTAGGGAGTGCTAGTATAGATTCAGTATGAAGTAGGGAGTGTTAGTATAGATTCTGTATGAAGTAGGGAGTGTTAGTATAGATTCAGTATGAAGTAGGGAGTGTTAGTATAGATTCAGTCTTAAGTAGGGAGTGCTAGTATAGATTCAGTATGAAGTAGGGAGTGTTAGTATAGTTTCAGTATGAAGTAGGGAGTGTTAGTATAGATTCAGTATGAAGTAGGGAGGGCTAGTACAGATTCAGTCTGAAGTAGGGAGTGCTAGTATAGATTCAGTATGAAGTAGGGAGTGCTAGTACAGATTCAGTCTGAAGTAGGGAGTGCTAGTATAGATTCAGTCTGAAGTAGGGAGTGTTAGTACAGACTCAGTATGAAGTAGGAAGTGTTAGTATAGTTTCAGTATGAAGTAGGGAGTGCTAATATAGATTCAGTATGAAGTAGGGAGTGCTAGTATAGATTCAGTCTGAAGTAGGGAGTGTTAGTATAGATTCAGTATGAAGTAGGGATTGTTAGTATAGATTCAGTATGAAGTAGGGAGTGCTAGTATAGATTCAGTCTGAAGTAGGGAGTGTTAGTATAGATTCAGTATGAAGTAGGGAGTGTTAGTATAGATTCAGTCTGAAGTAGGGAGTGTTAGTATAGATTCAGTATGAAGTAGGGAGTGCTAGTATAGATTCAGTCTGAAGTAGGGAGTGTTAGTATAGATTCAGTATGAAGTAGGGAGTGTTAGTATAGATTCAGTATGAAGTAGGGAGTGCTAGTATAGATTCAGTCTGATGTAGGGAGTGTTAGTATAGATTCAGTCTGAAGTAGGGAGTGCTAGTATAGATTCAGTATGAAGTAGGGAGTGTTATTACAGATTCAGTCTGAAGTAGGGAGTGCTAGTACAGATTCAGTATGAAGTAGGGATTGTTAGTACAGACTCAGTATGAAGTAGGGAGTGTTAGTACAGTTTCAGTATGAAGTAGGGAGTGTTAGTATAGATTCAGTCTGAAGTAGGGAGTGCTAGTATAGATTCAGTCTGAAGTAGGGAGTGTTAGTACAGTTTCAGTATGAAGTAGGGAGTGTTAGTACAGACTCAGTCTGAAGTAGGTAGTGTTAGTATAGTTTCAGTATGAAGTAGAGAGTGTTAGTACAGATTCAGTCTGAAGTAGGGAGTGCTAGTATAGATTCAGTATGAAGTAGGGAGTGCTAGTATAGATTCAGTATGAAGTAGGGAGTGTTAGTATAGATTCAGTCTGAAGTAGGGAGTGTTAGTATAGATTCAGTCTGAAGTAGGGAGTGCTAGCATAGATTCAGTATGAAGTAGGGAGTGTTAGTATAGATTCAGTATGAAGTAGGGAGTGCTTGTATAGATTCAGTATGAAGTAGGTAGTGTTAGTATAGATTCAGTATGAAGTATGGAGTGTTAGTATAGATTCAATCTGAAGTAGGGAGTGTTAGTACAGTTTCAGTATGAAGTAGGGAGTGTTAGTATAGATTCAGTCTGAAGTAGGGAGTGCTAGTATAGATTCAGTCTGAAGTAGGGAGAGCTAGTATAGATTCAGTATGAAGTAGGGAGTGTTAGTATAGATTCAGTATGAAGTAGGGAGTGCTAGTATAGATTCAGTATGAAGTAGGGAGTGCTTGTATAGTTTCAGTATGAAGTAGGGAGTGTTAGTATAGATTCAGTCTGAAGTAGGGAGTGTTAGTATAGATTCAGTATGAAGTAGGGAGTGTTAGTATAGATTCAGTCTGAAGTAGGGAGTGTTAGTATAGATTCAGTATGAAGTAGGGAGTGTTAGTATAGATTCAGTCTGAAGTAGGGAGTGTTAGTATAGATTCAGTATGAAGTAGGGAGTGCTAGTATAGATTCAGTATGAAGTAGGGAGTGCTAGTACAGTTTCAGTATGAAGTAGGGATTGTTAGTATAGATTCAGTCTGAAGTAGGGAGTGCTAGTATAGATTCAGTATGAAGTAGGGAATCTTAGTATAGATTCAGTATGAAGTAGAGAGTGTTAGTACAGATTCAGTCTGAAGTAGGGAGTGCTAGTACAGATTCAGTATGAAGTAGGGAGTGTTAGTACAGACTCAGTATGAAGTAGGGAGTGTTAGTATAGTTTCAGTATGAAGTAGTGAATGTTAGTATAGATTCAGTCTGAAGTAGGGAGTGCTAGTATAGTTTCAGTATGAAGTAGGGAGTGCTAGTATAGATTCAGTATGAAGTAGGGAGTGTTAGTATAGATTCAGTATGAAGTAGGGAGTGTTAGTATAGATTCAGTCTGAAGTAGGGAGTGTTAGTATAGATTCAGTCTGAAGTAGGGAGTGCTAGTATAGATTCAGTATGAAGTAGGGAGTGTTAGTATAGATTCAGTATGAAGTAGGGAGTGTTAGTATAGATTCAGTCGGAAGTAGGGAGTGCTAGTATAGATTCAGTATGAAGTAGGGAGTGTTAGTATAGATTCAGTCTGAAGTAGGGAGTGTTAGTATAGATTCAGTATGAAGTAGGGAGTGCTAGTATAGATTCAGTATGAAGTAGGGAGTGTTAGTATAGATTCAGTCTGAAGTAGGGAGTGTTAGTATAGATTCAGTATGAAGTAGGGAGTGTTAGTACAGATTCAGTCTGAAGTAGGGAGTTCTAGTAGAGATTCAGTATGAAGTAGGGAGTGTTAGTATAGTTTCAGTATGAAGTAGGGAGTGTTAGTATAGATTCAGTCTGAAGTAGGGAGTGCTAGTATAGATTCAGTATGAAGTAGGGATTGTTAGTATAGATTCAGTATGAAATAGGGAGTGTTAGTATAGATTCAGTCTGAAGTAGGGAGTGCTAGTATAGATTCAGTATGAAGTAGGGAGTGTTAGTATAGATTCAGTATGAAGTAGGGAGTGCTAGTATAGATTCAGTCTGAATTAGGGAGTGTTAGTATAGATTCAGTCTGAAGTAGGGAGTGCTAGTATAGACTCAGTATGAAGTAGGGAGTGTTAGTATAGATTCAGTATGAAGTAGGGAGTGCTAGTATAGATTCAGTCTGAAGTAGGGAGTGTTGGTATAGATTCAGTCTGAAGAAGGGAGTGTTAGTATAGATTCAGTATGAAGTAGGGAGTGTTAGTATAGATTCAGTCTGAAGTAGGGAGTGCTAGTATAGATTCAGTATGAAGTAGGGAGTGTTAGTACAGACTCAGTATGAAGTAGGGAGTGTTAGTATAGATTCAGTCTGAAGTAGGGAGTGCTAGTATAGATTCAGCATGAAGTAGGGAGTGTTAGTACAGACTCAGTATGAAGTAGGGAGTGTTAGTACAGTTTCCGTATGAAGTAGTGAGTGTTAGTATAGATTCAGTCTGAAGTAGGGAGTGCTAGTATAGTTTCAGTATGAAGTAGGGAGTGCTAGTATAGTTTCAGTATGAAGTAGTGAGTGTTAGTATAGATTCAGTCTGAAGTAGGGAGTGCTAGTATAGTTTCAGTATGAAGTAGGGAGTGCTAGTATAGATTCAGTATGAAGTAGGGATTGTTAGTATAGATTCAGTATGAATTAGGGAGTATAAGTATAGATTCAGTCTGAAGTAGGGAGTGTTAGTATAGATTCAGTCTGAAGTAGGGAGTGTTAGTATAGATTCAGTATGAAGTAGGGAGTGTTAGTATAGATTCAGTATGAAGTAGGGAGTGTTAGTATAGATTCAGTATGAAGTAGGGAGTGTTAGTATAGATTCAATATGAAGTAGGGAGTGTTAGTATAGATTCAGTATGAAGTAGGGAGTGTTAGTATAGATTCAGTCTGAAGTAGGGAGTGCTAGTATAGATTCAGTCTGAAGTAGGGAGTGTTAGTATAGATTCAGTATGAAGTAGGGAGTGCTAGTATAGATTCAGTCTGAAGTAGGGAGTGTTAGTATAGATTCAGTATGAAGTAGGGAGTGTTAGTATAGATTCAGTCTGAAGTAGGGAGTGTTGGTATAGATTCAGTCTGAAGTAGGGAGTGCTAGTATAGATTCAGTCTGAAGTAGGGAATGTTAGTATAGATTCAGTCTGAAGTAGGGAGTGTTAGTATAGATTCAGTATGAAGTAGGGAGTGTTAGTATAGATTCAGTATGAAGTAGGGAGTGTTAGTATAGATTCAGTCTGAAGTAGGGAGTGTTAGTATAGATTCAGGATCATACGTATTTGTATGTTCAACTATCTACTTACTAAAAATACCACATAAATTGTCAACAATCAAGAGTATTATATTTGTTTGTTTAACTATCTACTTACTACAAATACTATATGAACTGTCAACAATCATGAGTATCATATTTGTATGTTCAACTATCAACTTACTACAAATACTATATAAACTGTCAACAATCATGAGTATTATATTTGTATGTTCAACTATCTACTTAATACAAATACTATATGAACTGTCAACAATCATGAGTATTATATTTGTATGTTCAACTATCTACTTACTACAAATACTATATAAACTGTCAACAATCATGAGTATTATATTTGTATGTTCAACTATCAGCTTAATACAAATACTATCAACTTACTACAAATACTATATGAAGTGTCAACAATCATGAGTATTATATTTGTATGTTTAACTATCAACTTACTACAAATACTATATGAACTGTCAACAATCATGAGTATTATATTTCTATGTTCAACTATCAACTTACTACAAATACTATATAAACTGTCAACAATCATGAGTATTATATTTGTATGTTCAACTATCTACTTAATACAAATACTATATGAACTGTCAACAATCATGAGTATTATATTTGTATGTTTAACTATCAACTTACTACAAATACTATATGAACTGTCAACAATCATGAGTATTATATTTGTATGTTCAACTATCAACTTACTAAAAATACTATATGAACTGTCAACAATCATGAGTATTATATTTGTATGTTTAACTATCAACTTACTACAAATACTATATAAACTGTCAACAATCATGAGTATTATATTTGTATGTTCAACTATCTACTTAATACAAATATTATATAAACTGTCAACAATCATGAGTATTATATTTGTATGTTCAACTATCAACTTACTACAAATTCTGTATGAACTGTCAACAGTCATGAGTATTTTATTTGTATGTTCAACTATCAACTTACTACAAATACTATATGAACTGTCAACAATCATGAGTATCATATTTGTATGTTCAACTATCTACTCAATACAAATACTATATAAACTGTCAACAATCATGAGTATTATATTTGTATGTTCAACTATCAACTTACTACAAATACTATATAAACTGTCAACAATCATGAGTATTATATTTGTATGTTCAACTATCTACTTAATACAAATACTATATGAACTGTCAACAACCATGAGTATTATATTTGTATGTTCAACTATCTACTTAATACAAATACTATATGAACTGTCAACAATCATGAGTATTATATTTGTATGTTCAACTATCTACTTAATACAAATACTATATGAACTGTCAACAATGATGAGTATTATATTTGTATGTTCAATTATCTACTTAATACAAATACAATATGAACTGTAAACTATCATGAGCATTATATTTGTATGTTCAACTATCAACTTACTACAAATACTATATAAACTGTCAACAATCATGAGCATTATATTTGTATGTTCAACTATCAACTTACTACAAATACTATATGAACTGTCAACAATCATAAGTATTATATTTGTATGTTCAATTATCTACTTACTACAAATACTATATGAACTGTCTACAATCATGAGTATTATATTTGTATGTTCAACTATCTACTTAATACAAATACTATATGAACTGTAAACAATCATGAGCATTATATTTGTATGTTCAACTATCAACTTACTACAAATACTATATAAACTGTCAACAATCGTGAGCATTATATTTGTATGTTCAACTATCAACTTACTACAAATACTATATGAACTGTCAACAATCATGAGTATTATATTTGTATGTTCAACTATCAACTTACTACAAATACTATATGAACTGTCAACAATCATGAGTGTTATATTTGTATGTTCAACTATCAACTTACTACAAATACTATATGAACTGTCAACAATCATGAGTATTATATTTGTATGTTCAACTATCTACTTACTACCAATACTATATAAACTGTCAACAATCATGAGTATCATATTTGTATGTTCAACTATCAACTTACTACAAATACTACATAAACTGTCAACAATCATGTGTATTATATTTGTATGTTCAACTATCTACTTAATACAAATACTATATGAACTGTCAACAATCATGAGTATTATATTTGTATGTTCAACTATCTACTTACTACCAATACTATATAAACTGTCAACAATCATGAGTATTATATTTGTATGTTCAACTATCAACTTACTACAAATACTACATAAACTGTCAACAATCATGAGTATTATGGTTGTATGTTCATCTATCAACTTACTACAAATACTATATGAACTGTCAACAATCATGAGTATTATATTTGTATGTTCAACTATCTACTTACTACAAATACTATATAAACTGTCAACAATCATGAGTATTATATTTGTATGTTCAACTATCAACTTACTACAAATACTACATAAACTGTCAACAATCATGAGTATTATGTTTGTATGTTCAACTATCAACTTACTACAAATACTACATAAACTGTCAACAATCATGAGTATTATGTTTGTATGTTCAACTATCAACTTACTACAAATACTATATGAACTGTCAACAATCATGAGTATTATATTTGTATGTTCAACTATCTACTTACTACAAATACTATATAAACTGTCAACAATCATGAGTATTATATTTGTATGTTCAACTATCAACTTACTACAAATACTACATAAACTGTCAACAATCATGAGTATTATATTTGTATGTTCAACTATCAACTTACTACAAATACTACATAAACTGTCAACAATCATGACTATCAACTTACTACAAATACTATATAAACTGTCAACAATCATGAGTATTATATTTGTATGTTCAACTATCTACTTAATACAAATACTATATGATCTGTCAACAACCATGAGTATTATATTTGTATGTTCAAATATCTACTTAATACAAATACTATATGAACTGTCAACAATCATGAGTATTATATTTGTATGTTCAACTATCTACTTAATACAAATACTATATGAACTGTCAACAATGATGAGTATTATATTTGTATGTTCAAGTATCTACTTAATACAAATACAATATGAACTGTAAACTATCATGAGCATTATATTTGTATGTTCAACTATCAACTTACTACAAATACTACATAAACTGTCAACAATCATGAGTATTATATTTGTACGTTCAACTATCAACTTACTACAAATACTACATGAAATGTCAACAGTCATGAGTATTATATTTGTATGTTCAACTATCTACTTAATACAAATACTATATAAACTGTCAACAATCATGAGTATTATATGTGTATGTTCAACTATCTACGTACTACAAATACTATATAAACTGTCAACAATCATGAGTATTATATGTGTATGTTCAACTATCAACTTACTACAAATACTATATAAACTGTCAACAATCATGAGTATTATATTTGTATGTTCAACTATCAACTTACTACAAATGCTATATAAACTGTCAACAATCATGAGTATTATATGTGTTTGTTCAACTATCTACTTACTACAAATACTCTATAAACTGTCAACAATCATGAGTATTATATTTGTATGTTCAACTATCAACTTACTACAAATACTCTATAAACTGTCAACAATCATGAGTATTATATTTGTATGTTCAACTATCAACTTACTACAAATACTATATAAACTGTCAACAATCATGAGTATTATATGTGTATGTTCAACTATCAACTTACTACAAATACTATATAAACTGTCAACAATCATGTGTATTATATTTGTATGTTCAACTATCTACTTAATACAAATACTATATGAACTGTCAACAATCATGAGTATTATATTTGTATGTTCAACTATCTACTTAATACAAATACTATATGAACTGTTAACAATCATGAGTATTATATGTGTATGTTCAACTATCTACTTAATACAAATACTATATGAACTGTTAACAATCATGAGTATTATATTTGTATGTTCAACTATCTACTTACTACAAATACTATATGAACTGTCAACTATCATGTGTATTATATTTGAATGTTTAACTATCTACATAATACAAATACTATATAAACTGTCAACAATCATGAGTATTATATTTGTATGTTCAACTATCTACTTAATACAAATACTATATGAACTGTCAACAATCATGAGTATTATATTTGAATGTTTAACTATCTACTTAATACAAATACTATATGAACTGTTAACAACCATGAGTATTATATTTGTATGTTCAACTATCTACTTAATACAAATACTATATGAACTGTTAACAATCATGAGTATTATATGTGTATGTTCAACTATCTACTTAATACAAATACTATATGAACTGTTAACAATCATGAGTATTATATTTGTATGTTCAACTATCTACTTACTACAAATACTATATGAACTGTCAACTATCATGTGTATTATATTTGAATGTTTACCTATCTACATAATACAAATACTATATAAACTGTCAACAATCATGAGTATTATATTTGTATGTTCAACTATCTACTTAATACAAATACTATATGAACTGTCAACAATCATGAGTATTATATTTGAATGTTTAACTATCTACTTAATACAATTACTATATAAACTGTCAACAATCATAAGTATTATATTTGTATGTTTAACTATCTACTTAATACAAATACTATATGAACTGTCAATGAGTATTATATTTGTATGTTCAACTATCAACTTACTACACATACTATAAGAACTGTCAACAATCATGAGTATTATATTTGTATGTTCAACTACTGTTCTGTGGAACAGTTTATTCCATATTAACATAATGAAAATTGTTCTAAGCATGGGTTTAATATTAAGAACATTCCATTGCTTCTAATTCTACCATAGGTTTAAATATATTATTGGTGCAATATAATCACCAGGTAGTAATATGCAAACACAATTATTTTCATACTACCTTATAATTAACGTGAACAAATGCAAGTCATGTGAAAAAGTAACGGGACGCCGTGAGTTTTTTAAAAGTCAAGATTGCCGTGTATCCCTTTAAAAGTCGTATTACTTATCGCGACGGCGAGAAAGTAGTTCAAGGGAAACAACAAGCTAGCTCACTGTACTATGTATTGCTCATAATTAATTCCCTTATTCCCACGTTCGGTTGACTATGCATTTGTAAATTATCATGGTATCTTTATTGTACAGGTATAACTTGACAAAGTTGTTGCTGTGTTAAAGTGTTAAAGGGACCACACGGCAATTAAAAAAAAACACCAACAGAAAAACCCTCGAACTCGAGGCGTTCCGTTAGTTTTTCTACATAACATGCATTTGTGCAATCATTGATATTAAGTATAGGAATATTATGAAGAAAATTTATCATTAAAATTAGTTATAAGGATAGTATAAAGAAAATTAGTTTTGCATATCACTAACTGTTGATTATATCGCAACAATAATACCGTAGAATAAGAACTCAGAATTTTTATTTAATTATATGGAAGCAGGTTGAAAGTAAAAATGATAAACTGGATTAATAAATCGAGATACAAATTGTAATGCTTGATAATATATTAAGATTGCCATTGAGTGAGTGAGTGAAAACTAGCTTCTAAGGTCACATCCTAATACATAATAGCACCTCACAGTGTTCAGAGTGGGAGTGGGTGGGGCGCAGAGTATGCTTTGGCCCCACCAATAATTTGAAGAAAAAACATGGTTAGCGTGATCAAACATAATGAATAAATTGACAAAACTTTTAGTATTGTTGTTTTGGGGCAAATTAATGATTTTTAGAAATTATCAAACATCTCGGACTCTTTTTAATTAACAGAACAATGTATATCAACATTTTGTTCTTTCATCTAATGCAGAAGACCTGACAATGTCCAGTTTAATGCGACATTGCTTACACATTATGTGTTACCGATTGAAAATGGTATGTAGTCAATTTCATTGGTAAGTCTATGGAGAACTATCTTGCGGTCCTTAACTTATTTTGAGGAGTACTGTATATATAATTTCGTATTGATAGTTTTATTGAAAAAGAGAATTTTCTTGCAACACTTAATAAATACTGAAAAGTGGATCCCTTAAAATCAATAAACACGAAGAAAAGATAAAAGTAGGAGACTCGGTCTTATTGAGTCTGTTCATGAAAGGTAATATTCTACTTTAAAGCCACAACGATTGGACCAGTAAATAATAACACTACTGATTTGTAGTCGGGCGACATTTTACGGCCTCTCACAGCACTTGACAAACACTAGTGTGAATGATAATAAATACTGAAAAGTGGATACCTTGAAAGCAACAAACACAAACAAAAGATAAAAGTAGCAGACTCGGTTTTATTGAGTCTGCTCATGAAAGGCGGTAATGTAAATTGCAACACCTCTCACGCCTCCTAGCACCGGCTTAAGCGATATTCTACTTTAAAGCCACAAAGATTGGGCTTGATGGTACCAGTCATTTTTCTAAATGTGATTCAATGGATATGCTTATTGTCGTCTGTCTGTCTGCCTGCCTGCCTGTCTGTCTCTCTGTCTGTCGGTCTGCCTGCCTGCCTGCCTGCCTGCATGCATGCCTGTATGTCTGTCTGTCTGTCTAATCTATTTGTCTGTTTGTTTGTTTGTTTATTATTTTTATTTATTTTTGATTGATTTATTTGTTTGTATCAGCTGATGGTTACGCCGAACTTCAACAACGATATGACCCAACGCCACAGCGTATTCGACGTGGAGTAGGGACCACCCCCGTATCCGGATTAAAGCACGTCGAGACTATCCGCACACATGCACGCAAGCAAGCACGGACGCAAGCGCGTGCACACAGGAACATGTTTGAAACATGACTGGTTTTAAAATCGAAGAATAAATGTCCATCATAGATTTTTTTATCACTCCCTCCCTCCCTCGCCCGCCCGCCCGCCCACCCGCCCGCCCGCCCGCTCACTCACTCAATAATCAATCAATCAATCACTCAATCACTCACTAACTCATAACGAATAATTACTAATGACGAGAACATTTTTTGTAATAAAGAAAACGACTTTCGTAATAATAACGAGAAAAAATCTGGTTATAAGAAGAACGTTTCTCGTAGTAACGAGACTTTGTTATTACTAGAACGTGTCTCGTCAAATACATCTGCACGCCCGTAGCATTAAAGAGAAGACAGAGTTCAAATTGAATACAGTATTTGAAGAGAAAACGCAAGGCAAGACAAAGCTAGGCAAGGCAGACAGCCACGCAGCCAGAGAGCGTCAGTAAGTACCTGCGCAGGTAAGTAAGTAAAGAAGTAAGTAAAGAAGTAAATAAAAGTGAGTGTGTAGATGTAAATAAGTGTGTAAAGATGTAAAGAACGAAGTAAAGAAAAAAATAAACAAAGAAGAAAGTAAAAAAGTGTAAAGAAGTAAGAAGTAAGTAAAGAAGTGTAAAGAAGTAAGTAAAGAAGTAAGTACACACTTAAAGACTAAGTTAAGTGTTGTGTATGTTGCTTTACGTCATTTTCAACACATGCAAGGTTATATATGACGGTCAATTTTTTGTGGTGGAGGCAGACGTCGTTAACCATTCGGCCACGGAGACCCTATGTTAAGTAATAAAGAAGTAAGAAATGAAGTAAAGAAGTGAGTAAAGCAGTTAAGACATGTGAGTGGAGAAATGGATAACAGGCCAGCTATCTAGATTATTATTTTTTTCATACGGATCCTAGATACAGCTTATTCCCCAAGATAATCTACTCGATATAATTTATCTATGAAAGATGAGTGAACATTTTGTAACAAAAGGTTTATAGTAGGACTTTATTTGTATTGAATTGTGTACGGGGATGACCCTCCCCGACCCCCACACACATATTACGGGGAGAATCAATGGGTCACCAAATGGTGGCTGAAAAAAAGTAATTAAAGAAGTGTAAAGAAGAATTAAGTAAAGAAATAAGTAAAGAAGTAAATAAGAAAACAGTAAAGAAGTAAGCAGTGTAAAGAAGTCAGTAAAGAAGTGTAAAGAAGTAAACAAATAAAGACGTGTAAAGAGGTAAATAAGTAAGAGAAAAAGTAAAGAAGTAAATACGTAAGAGAAGAAGTAAAGAAGTAAATACGTAAGAGAAGAAGTAAAGAAGTAAATACGTAAGAGAAGAAGTAAAGAAGTAAATACGTAAGAGAAGAAGTAAAGAAGTAAATACGTAAGAGAAGAAGTAAGAAGTAAATACGTAAGAGAAGAGGTAAGAAGTAAGAAGAAAGTAAGAAGAAAGTAAGTAAATCAATCGACATCGTTGTAATTGTATATCTGCCGGGATACGCTGTAATTAACACTTAACCAACTATTTTCTATGATGGACTGTTACATGTGTGCACGCGCGTGTATGCTTGGCAACGTGTGAGCATGGGTTCGTATGCGTCATGTTAGTATTTTTGTATTTCCAAATTTAATATCCCTTCCCCTTCCCGATTCAAACCCAATAATGAAATGAAAAAATAACTTGTATTTTGCAATGGAAATAATTATCACAGTTTGGTGGTTTGTCGCGAATAAGGAACTGGCCTCTGTGTGTATTCAATGCACGTGAACGAAATATGTGAAAATCGTGAATTATCATTTTAAGACATGTCTCACCTATTTTTTTTATGGATCGCATCGGGAATCGGGAATCCGGAACTGGGAATCATAGCCCCACGGGTCATAACTTGGAAACCGTTTAGATCGCACCCTATAACCATACATTGAATTAATGGGCATGAACAGATGGATACAACCAATGAACCAGCAGCAGCCGTGGGGTCTATTCCCACCCCTGGGGATATATTCCCAGGGTCATAACTTGGAAACTGTTGAGATCCGCACCCTATAACCATATATACAATTACTGAGCATGAACATAAGTATACAACATCCAAACCATCATAGGCCCCGGTCTGTCCAGACCCCTGGGGAAATAAACCCAGTGTCATAACTTGGAAACCGTCGAGATCTCCACCCTTTATACACCTGATAGACACGAACATACATATAGAACCATCCAACCAGGAGCTATGTCCCAAAGGGGCACTCCATGTCCCTTTGGGACATAGCTCCTGAGTCATAACTTGGACATCTTTGAGATCACCACCCTATAACCATGCATACACGTACTGGGCATAAACAGACACATGTTATGATCATATACAATCTGGGTAATCTTGGTTAAGATTGCTGAAGTAATGTGGCCTCTATCGTGTAAACAAGCTAAATGTTGACGACAGACGACATACGACAGGCGACGGACGAAGAGTGGTCACAATAGCTCACCCTTGAGCACGAAGTGAACTAAACGTCGAACAGGAAAAGTAGCATTCAAGGACGGCAGTCAACCACAAACAAACAGAAACAAACAACAACTATAAAGATGAATAAAAGGCAAGATATGACATCACAAACACAAAAGGGTTGACAACAGGCTACCGCCTTTTAACGGTCAGGGGCAAAAAAGGGCGCTGTAGGGTTTAAACCAGGTGAAAAAACCATCTATTTGGTTAATTGTTCTTTAAAAGTTGCGTTCCCGTAATCTCAAATCCTGTACCCGCTCCTGTTAATGTTTTATAATTGCGTTTTATCGTTTTGAATATATAAGCACAGTTTAAAAGTTCAGAAATATCAGGTTTCTTCTTCTTACGGTTGAGCAATTAAAGAAATATGCATTCTTTTCAAAATTCAGAACGTCTCGAATTAAGTTCATGTTAGTGGTGTGATATCTACCACTTAACACGTATTTCTCCCCTCTGCACAAATATACATACCACAACTGAAAACTAACCACCCAAGACACCCTTAAGAATTTAGATTTATTGACAAAAAAACATCTTGAATAAATTGAACTAGTTTTTGTTCGTAATCGGGCTTTAAATGGAGAACCACGAGGTGAACAACACGATTCACAAAGCTATGTCTATTTCTCAAAAGTTGAAATCAGATTTTTGCTGAACCCTAAATGTAACAACTGTAAATTTAACACACTGTACTAAAGGTAACACTTTTGGGACTAATGGTAGCAACAACCTACATTAAAGGTGACAACCAATAGCCCTTCGCCCACTACATCTAACCCAAACCCGCAGAACTTCGCCCACTACATCTAACCAAACCCATAGCCCTTCACCCACTACACCTAACAAAACCATAGCTCTTCATCCATTACACCTAACCAAAAACTCGCAGACATTCGCCCACTACACCTAACCAAAACATATTGCCATTCACCCACTACAAATTAACAAAACCCGTAGTCCTTCACCCAATACACCGAACCAAACCCGAAGCCCATCCCCTACTCCACCTAACAAAAAACATAGCTCATTTCCCACTACACCTAACAAACCCATAGCCCTTCTCTCACTACACCTAACAAAAACATAGCTCTTCGTCCACTACACCTAACAAAACCGTAGTCATTCACCCACTACACCTAACAAAAGCATACCGCCCTTCGACCACAACACCTACTAAACAAATAGCCCTTCGCCCACTACACCTAACAAAACCATAGCCCTTCGTCCACTACACCTAACAAAACCATAGCCCTTCACCCATTACACCTAATAAAACCATAGTCCTTCACCCACTACACCTAACAAAACATAACCCTTTGCCTACTACACGTAACAAAATCATAGCCTTTCACCCACGTCACGTAACAAAACCATAACCCTTAGCCCACTACATCTAACAAAACCATAGCTCTTCGCCCACTACACCTAACAAGCACATAGCCATTCACAATTACACCTAACAAAACCCATAGTACTTCCCCCATTACACCTAACACAATCATAGTCCTTCACCCAGTAAACCTAGAAAACCATAGTCCTTCACCCACTACACCTAACAAAACCATAGCCCTTCGCCCACTACATATAACAAAACCATAGCCTTTCACCCACAACACCTAACAAAACCATAGCCTTTCACCCACAACACCTAACAAAACCATAGCCTTTCACCCACAACACCTAACAAAACCATAGTCCATTACTCTTAAAACACCATAGCACTACACGTAACAAGCCCATAGCCATTCACCATTACACCTAAAATCCCATAGCCCTTCGCCCATTACACCTAACAAAACCATAGTCCTTCGTCCACTACACCTACCAAAACCATAGCCACCCACTACACCTAACAAAAACATAGTCCTTTGTCCATTACACCTAACAAAACGATAGCCATTCACCCACTACACCTAACAAAAGCATACCGCCCTTCGACCACAACACCTACTAAACCCATAGCCCTTCGCCCACTAAACCTAAAAAAACTATAGCCCTTCGTCCATTACACCTAACAAAACCATAGCCCTTCACCCATTACACCTAACAAAACCATAGTCCTTCACCCACTACACCTAACAAAACATAGCCTTTCGCCCACTACACCTAATAAAACCAGAGCAATTCACCCACTACACCTAACAAAAGCTACCGCCCTCCGACCACAACACCTAACAAAACCATAGCCCTTCGTCCACTACACCTAACAAAACCATAACCCTCCACCCAATACACCTAACAAAACCCGCTACACCGGCAACTTATTTTACTTCGCTGTTTGTACGTCTCTTGCTACGACCCTGATGTAGCCTATATTTTTTGACACTGCATTATGCTGATGCACCCTGTGTGCACTATATATTTTGACACCGCATTATCATGATTATGTGGGTTAGGTCGATCTATATATAGATATATATAGATCGACCTAACCCACATAAACATAACCCACTTCAACTGTGTGACGTGATATAAGCATGCAAGGAAGCTGATCCTGACAGTGAAATTGTATGCGCGTAAAGTTGGCTCTGTGTTCTGCATTCCGCGTTCAACATTCAATTACAGTTCTGCGTTCAACAATAGGACCCAGTTCTGCGTTTAACATTCGGACCCATTTTTCGGACCCAGTGCTGTGTCAACATTCGAAGTCAGTTCTGCGTTCAACATTCGAATCCAGTTCGGCGTTGAACAGTCGGACCCATTCTACGTTGAACATTTGGACCCAGTTCAGCATTTTAATAATGTTTCTTTCGTAATGATATCATGATAACATGCAACTGAGTCGATTAAAGCAGCACTGTTCATACCAGTACAACTTTGATGACATTTAGAATCCGTTACATGGTAGCTTTTAGATTTCTTAATACAGTTATGGACCTTTAATTTACCTTGAAAATAGAATAGTAGTTACTGCAATTACTGTCTTATCAAATTGGAAACTTCCAAATTGGTTCACTATTTTGTCTCAGTCGTATGATTGTATTTATCAGAAAAATAAATGGGTTTTTATTGACTAGTTTCGTTGGAAGGCGATTGAGCGACGTCAGTGTTTGGGTACGTCGTCTGACAGAGTTTCTCTAAAACATCTTGAATACTATCTAAATGATTTATTTGAAATTTGAACTTTTGTTACATATGATCATTAACTGTCCAACCAACATTGGTGTTTCTGTGACCTTGAGTTTCAATTCTAGGTTCTGATTGATTGAACATGCAACTTCTGGTTAAGAAGTTTGTCAACGTTTCTCAAACACATCATGAACTTGAATATTTTCCTACGGTTTGTATCGCCTTGATCCATGGGACGCAATATATTAAATAGTGTAATAGAATCATGTTTACAGTTTAAAACTATAAGTATCACTAAATGTGATCCATATTCTATTTCGAGTCAGAAACAAATTATGGTATAAAAGTCGAGAAGGAAATATAACATTCACATAACACAGTCAGTCAACCAAACACACTTATTTGAAACAAACACCAATCACAAGGATAGAAAAGAGAAAAATATGCTAAAAGGCAAACTCAAACGGTTGAAATATGGGTACCTACTTGGAATGGTCAGTGACAATATGGGTACCTCCTTGGAGTGACATAAAGGCTGCTGGGGTTAAACCAGGTTCTAGAGTGCACCATACCTCACTCTTAACCTATTTTTATTCCAATAAAATTCGACCAGCCAGGCTATAACCCCTTACAAACTAGGAAGTATTAATAGCAATTAGTAGGCAATATAAGTAAAACACAAAATGGTCATGTATATATGAATAGAAATTCACAGAAAGCCACAAAGCAAATACTTGCCAGAAGCCAGGAGAAAAAAAGAATGATGACGATAAGACAATATTAAAGTCAAAAATTAGGCGTTACCATCCCTTGCCCTATTTAGGTAGAAGCACATGCATTCATTACGATATATAGTATAGAAGGAAAGGCCGTTTACTATATACATATACTATAACTATATTCGCTGTAGCCTTCTATACTATATATCCTAATAAATGCCTGTGAATAGAAGTCATCATAGGGTTCAAAATCTGTCGGGTCATCGCAACATTAATTGTAAAGCATTGTGGCGAACTGTAACTTGGTCAACATCTAAACATGCAATGCATTGTAGAATGATAGGGTCATATCCTATTTTGTTATGTTTGTTAACAAGTTTAACACAGATTGTATGAATGTGATTATGACCAATAATCTTAAAAAGTCTGTCATAAAATAGTCACCATAGTAGTCACGTTGTGACAGACCTTGTAGCAGAAGAGTTCTGACAATACTTTAAGTAAATCAGGGTTATGATAATAAACCTTTGCAAAGATTTGTCCGGATATAAAACTTAATGAAGCACTATTAAAGCTGGAGTAGATGAAAAACAAAACAAACTTCCAACTATGTACGGGATTCCTAATTTACAAAAACAGCCTAATAAAGCACACTTTCTTCCTATTTCTAGTGTCTGCACCACCACAAACATCTCCAAAGGTATAACGCCCTGTCTTACTGCCGCTGTAGATCACGTAACACAATATTGTGCTAAAGCTTATGCTAACTCTTGGATTAATATATTTTAGTCGTTATTACTTTCTTAAAAAACAATGCAGTAAACGTCACGCAAACCTTTTCAAATATAAACTTATTGCTCTTATTCAATATTTATTTTAGGGAATAAACACTAATGTTTGCTCAGCATTATATTGCGGTAGAATAAAATGTATTCTTTGGCATATCACTCCGCCATTAAAACAATCAAAATGGACTCTACCATTGCGTTTTCCATAGGGTTGCATTATAGCTTTTGTTCTTACCATCACTTTCTAAAATTTCATAGCTCTAAACAGCCTACCTAAAATTAAAATACTAACCTAAATTCATCAAAAATGTCCAAAGTAATCGGAGTTCCGTTCGATTGTTTACCACTCAGCACCACCCCATGGCACTAGTGGTGTCAGGTCGCGGAGGTGATTTTTGATAACCATTTTGAATACTTTAGCTATGGTCATGTGACAAATTATGACGTAATCGCAGTCTATTTTCTAAGACGTTGACATAGTCACATGGTGATCCTGGTAAAGATTGGGCAATGATCACTGTTTAAAGGCTTATCAAAGGAGGTTGTCACCTTATTATTTTGCAACGCACTGCATGTTTAGTGGTTGACCCATTTACAGTTGATTGTGCGATCGCCGGAAAGATTGTGGACCTATTATGACGTCTACCTAAGTCCTGAAAGGACGGTAACGTTCGATGGTTGTCTTTAATACTGTCTAGTCGTGCCTTTAACAGTGACAAAATTGAAATGATCTCTCTTGTCATAGAGTTTGCTTATTATTTCTCAGTTTCAATCGCGAGATGTAAATCGAGTAAAGAAGATATAGCAACTTTGAGAAATATTAGCTTTTTTGAGGTGAAGTTCTTTGGAAAGAAAGTATATGTAGTAAAGAAAAGAAAGGGTTGTAATTGTCCAATATATCATCCATATACAAAGAGGTATAAAAGGCTTCGATTACATCTGCCTAAGCGTATCTGGTAAAAGACTAAAAATGAAACCTCTAACATCACAAAACAAAAACAAATCTGCAACAAGAGTTGCACATTTCGTTCTCATTTGGGATTCCAACAATTTGTCTATAAGCAGTAGTGTCATACTTAACTAGTTCCATATGTGTAAAAAATATTATCTTATATGAATATAAATGCTTCGAAAACAACTACGTGACAAGTCCACATTGTGTAATTGTCCAAAACCCTTCAACTAAATATTAGTGAAAATCAGAACTCGTTTACTGAAGTTGCTGTGTACTCAGTCTGAAATTTAAATATTTGCAAACATCAAGGGCGATAACTGTGTAAACCACACCTCAGTTGTTCTCATTGTCAAACAAAACCGAGACCTTAATAATATTACCCCAAAAAGCATGGAAAATCAAATGCTATTTATTACAATCATCGTAAAAACAATCACACTCCTTAGTCAGAGGACGATATCCTCTTTGTTCAATTAGAATATTACACAGTAATTGATGATATTTCAAAGGAAAGTAGGAAACAATCAGACGATCGAATTTTTCGACAATTTAGAGCAATAACTTGATACTCGTCTAACCTGTCTGAAATCTGTTTGATATAAAGTTACACGCCAAACTGTGTGAAAATCGAAACCAACTTGTTTAATGTATTGAGTACGAAAGCTAAAATTTTCATTTTTGCAATAATCAAGGGCAATAACTCAGTAAGGCAGGTGTCAATTCTGCTCATTGTCATCTTGTCAAAGTTCATATTCATATAAAGTCTCACACTAAATAATGTGAAGATCGGAATCCGTTTACTAAAGTAATGTGTGTACCCAAGCTAAAATGTGCCTATTCTTTCAATAACCAAGGGTAATAACTCTTTAAAGCAAGAATCAGTTTTACTCAGTATTGAACTTGTCAAAGGCCTTGTAGGTATAAGTCCTAACACCATACAACATTTAGTGGAAATCGGAAACCTTTTACTGCAGTTATTATGAACACAAGAAATTAGCATTATCCCTGGCACAAGACAAAAACAAATTCATAAAAGGTCTATAACTCTTGTTAAAATTAGTAAAGTGTAACATATTCAGGTCTTGGTTCTGTAGTTTGATATTTCATATACACTTATAGGTTTCAAATACTGGAACTGTATTTGCCGAAAAGGACGTGTGCAAATTTCTTTATTTTCCTTTGACTGTTTGTTCAGCGATTTTCATATATTGGCTTGGTACGAATGGGTTACCGTAGAAATCGCGATGCTGTTACGAAATGCAAAGTATGACAGTACATACAGTGGTTTCATATGTACAAGACCCCTATCTGTGAATATTTAAAAAATCAGGAGTATATCTTTCCGAGTACGACGTTTTCGTTTTTTTCAGGCTTGGGTCCCCGCCTATATGTTAAATTTTATAACATTTAGCGTTCAGTAACTTTTAACATTTACTGGAAGTTTTACCATTTAGCGTAAGATATTTTTACATTTAGCGGAACTTTTAACATTTAACGGAATTTTAACATTTAACGGTGCTACAGCATTAATTGTTATATATACAGGCGAACAACATTGTCTCATTTTCCTTATATGCATGGTCAATATTGGGCTCATATTGGAGTTTAATTTGTAATTTGTGTCAGAATGGGGAAAGCTATATAGACTGAGTCGGTCTTATTTTATGCTATAAAAATAGTCGGCCTGTGTGAGAATAAATCTCAACGCGAGATATATTGTTAATAGGGAAGGTCTGTCTAGTTTGTTTTTGAGCATTCTTAGAATTCTCTAGCTCTGAACAGAAGCACTTTAAATAAGAAAGATCAGAAGAAACACTGTTTGTATTAATGCCACGGACATTTTGCGCACAAAAGACAGTGTGTCTTTGAAACATTTTCATTCTCTGCTGTTCCGCTGTTCTGCGGGCAGAATGTTTAAAAGAAGCAAGTTTCATTCTGCTCATATCTGCTGATCTCTTTTTGATTCTGCCGTTCTGTTATTCTGCTGGCAGAATGAGAAAACGAAGAAAGTTTAATTTTGCTGATATATAGCGCGAAAACTAATGGTTTTCGGTAATGACATTAATGATTTTTTTTATTTTATTTCGATGAGGTGCACCTTTTCAGCACCAAAAAAACGCATGCAAAAGCATACAGAAACAGCGGAATGCCGCCTCGTCCTGTTTCACGTAAATTTTCATTCTGCTAATATATGGCGCGAAAACTAATGGTTTCCGGTGATGACATTAATGACAAAATTTGTTATTTCAATGAGGTGCACCCTTTGAGCACCAAAATACCGCATGCGAAAGCATACCGAAACACCGGAATGCCGCCCCCGCCCTGTTTCACATACAATTTCATTCTGCTGATATCTAGCTCTGAAGAGAAGCACTTTAGATAAGGAAGATCAGAAGAAAAACTGTTTGTATTAATGCCACGGACATTTTGCGCACAAAAGACAGTGTGTCTTTGAAACGTTTCATTCTGCTGCTCTGCTGTTCTGCTGGCAGAATGAGAAAAAGAAGCAAGTTGCATTCTGCTGATATATAGCGCGTTAAACTAATGTTTTTTGGTGATGACATTAATCATAAAAAAAAAATCTTTCGATGAGGTGCACCTTTTCAGCAACAAACAACCGCACGTGAAAGCATACAGAAACAGCGGAATGACGCCCAGCCTGTGTGACGTGAATTTTCATTCTGCTGATATATGGCATATATAAAACACCGCATGCGAAAGCATACAGAGACAACGGAATGCCGCCCCGCCCTGTTTCACATAAAACTTGCTGATATCTAGCTCTGAAGAGAAGCACTTTAGATAAGGAATATCAGAAGAAAAAAGAACAGCACAAACAACAGCGTTATTTTGAAACTTTTTCATTCTGCTGTTCTGCTGGCAGAATGAAAAAAAATCGTTCTGCTGTTCTGCCATTCTGTTGGCAGAATGTGTTTTATTTTCATTCTGCTGTTCTGCCCATTCTGCTGGTAGAATGAAAAATTTCATTCTGCTGTTCTGCCATTCTGCTAACTTTATCACGCCCAATAGGATGTCCGACATACAGTTATAGGACTGACCCGAAAATATGTTGTAGTTTCGACTCAGCTCAAGTTACATGATAATCAGCTTGGTGTCGGCATATTCAGCATAAGGACAATAAAATGGCAATAAATCACCTAATATGCCAGCTTATGAGCTTAAACTTTGTCCATACAGAATTAAACGTTAGAAGTATATATCATTGCCTTATCTCTATTTGCAGATAGCATTTTGTTACACCAACTTATTTCTAATTTTTTAAATGCGCCTATTGCTTACAGATAACTGATGCCCTGTGATGCTGTGCGAACATGGGTACTTTATTGCTCTGGGGTCAGTTAATTACATGGATGACTTATAGAGATTCTCAATAAACAAAGGAAACACGGGTCAGTCCTAGAACTGCATAATAAACCTATACTTGTGTATATATACAGTGTAAGTAATGAACTCATTGACCGTTTCAGTTTATTTTAAGAACATACTATGAGGGAGTAAGTATACTTACTATATTTAAAATATAACTCTATTATACATACATAGGCGTAGGAACGTTTCAAGTATTTGGGGAGGGTGTGTGTGTGTGTGAGGGGTGGGTGCGTCGGTGGGTGGAAGTGGGGTGGTGTGTAAATTAAAAAACAATTGACAAGCCAAAAAAGCAAAAAAAGGTATGTTTCAAATATGACGTGGAGGGTGTGTTATCTAGAGGAAGGATGGGTAAATCCGTTAGAACAGATATTAAAAATCGCTACTAAACAAAGAAAGAAACAGTTTTCTCAATTTAGAAGGACTTTATCAACAGATGTTCGCATTAAAAAAATGATTTCATAACTATCAATATAGAGGGTGTAACGCCCCTCACCTCTTGAATCCGGAATACCAGATAAATTGAAGACGGAGTCCGGAATGCGCTCTAAATTACAACCTGAATCCGGAATACTGTTTCAAACTGCGCCCTTCAAAAAACTAAAACGCCAAATAACGGCAAAAGGACACTACAGACCCGTCTAAACTCTATCCAGATGTTTAGGTCATATAATGACATATATATGCCAATTAAAGGTATAGGCTTTTTCACGGGTGCTTGAAATATCCGTGATTGAATATGCGTAAACATAATTATGAGGTGGTATCTCTTAATTCAGCGCTCCAGTTTTTGGGATTTGACCAGCCTGGTTAAAGCCGTTAGTATTGTGTCTGTAGAGTTTGGAAACTCAATATATATATGTCGTCGTCAGTATGTTTAGGAACGGTGTACATATGTTGTAAGATGTGGCTGTTGTTGGTGGGATAGCTACCTTAATTAGGCTTGTCCGCCTTGACGGTATTTATTGACATGCACACTAGCGTTTGTTTAGTGCTGTGTGCAGCTATAAATACAGAATACAATTCGGTAGTGTTTTTAGCTCTTCTGATCAAAGATCAGCAGAGCTTATGCCGTGGTGCGGTGTCCGTCGTCCGTCCGTCCGCCCGTAAACATTTTTGTAGCGACTACTCCTCTGAAACTATTGGATGGATTTTCATGAAACTTTACAGGAATGTGATCTTAGCAAAACATTCACGTTGATGTGAAATCCAAGATGGCCACCAAAGATAGATTTTTTAAAAAACAAGTTTGTAGAAAACTTGAAAACTACATGTAGGTGATATTGATATGATTGATATGGGACTTTTTCTAAAATGATCATCATGACATGTTATTGGTCCTTGTCGAAAATCGTTTTGATTCGTCGTTAAACAAGGCTGCCAGCGGACATCTTTGTTTACATAGAGTTGTATAGTAAACACTTGTAACGACTACTCTACTTTACGTATTTTCATGAAACTTCACAGGAATGTTGCTCTTGATGTCTAATTGATTCTAGCACAATTTCAGGTCGGCCGGAAATTTAAGATGGCCGCCACGGCTAAAAATAGATTTAAAAAAACGAGTTTGTAGCGACTACTACTTGAAAACTATAAGTGATATTGATATGGAACTTTTTATAAAACGATCAGTATGACATGATGTTGATCCTTGTCGAGAATTTTTTTGATTCGACATTAAACATTAAGCAAAAAGTTGCTCTAGATGTCTATTTGATCCTAGCGAAATTTCAGGCCGGCCGGAAATTAAAGATGGCCGCCACAGCTTAAAATAAATTAAAATCAAACACATTTGTAGCGACTACTTCCTGAAAACTATAAGTGATATGATATGGGACTTTTTCTAAAACGATCAGCATGACATGAGCTTAATCATCGTCGAAAATCATGTTGATTCAACGTTAAACATGGAAACTACTTGACAGATGTTCATGAAACTTCCCAGGAATGTTTGATCTAGCTATCAAAAATCTCCCAGTAGAGCTTCAAGGTCATTGACCTGTTGTTTAGCAGTCTCGGGATATATAACAAGCGGAACACTTCGTCAATTTTCGTAATAGTGTGTCGGAATCCGACCAGGCACGATCGGAACTCATCGGCAATTTCCGTAATTGGTGTCCGTTACTGCCAATCGGAACTGCCTCGTCGAATTCCGTCACTCGGAAATCCGACTCGGAGAGTACCCAATCGGAACTGCCTCGTCGGATTCCGTCACTCGGGTACGGAAATTGGCGAAGAGTTGCGATCGCATTATTGCATGCTTGCAGAGGAAGGAGATAACCTATCGCAATACGCGGACTTGGAATTTTTACTAAATCGGGGTCCGAAGCAACGGTGTCCGGTTGGGGCCAGATACAATGGCGCATTGTCGTGGGCGATTATGTCGTGATGTCGTATCGCAATGTCGCGATGTTGTATCGCGAGATCGCGATGTCGCATTGTCGGACGTCGCATTGTCGCGCACGACAACGTCACATTGTCGTAATGTCACCTACGACAACGTGCCATTCTTTCAATTGTCGTAATGTCGCCAACGACAACGCGACATTCTTTCAATTATCGCAATGTAGCAATGTCGCAATGTCGTTGGCGACATTACGACAAATGAAAGAATGTCGCGTTGTCGTGGGTGACATTACGACAATGCGACGTTGTCGTGCGCGACAATTCGACGCCCGACAATGCGACATCGCGATCTCGCGATACGACATCACGACATTGCGATACGACATCACGTCTTGTCATATTGCAAAGAAAATTCTCAGGATGTCATTGGTCAATGCGCCGTAGACATGAGCCCATGTCCATGTCTACGTCTCGAGACGTGAACATAGGACGAATTCCCCGTGGGTACCCCATTAATTAAATACACAAAAACAAAATAGCGACAATAACGTTGCCGATTCGTTTTGGAAACCGTCGATTCTTTCCTTCCTATCGCTTTTCTGCGCTTTCCACTGTGTGTAAAAGTCTGAAATAATCGTAAGTGTATTTTTTTGGCAATTTTACAGATAATAAAACATTAACATAGTGACAAAATACGTTTATTTCATAAAAAAATCCGCCAAATTTAACGACGTTAGAGCGATGACGTCTAGTTAGAGGGACGTTACGGGGAAATTGGCGCAATAAAAATGAAATCGTGTTTTTGGCTGTTTTTTTCCTTAAATAAATGGTTACAACTTTGAAGTATGACAAATTCGTTATTAGAATTCTTGAAAGGGAACATGGGCTCACATTCCCTGCCTGGAAATATATAATCCCCCTCGCCTAACGGCTCGGGTGAATATAATTTCCAGGCAGGGAATGTGAACCAATGTCCCCTGTCAAGAATCCTAATAACTAATAGTATCGCAATGTCACGATGTCGTATCGCAATGTCGCATTGTCGCATTGTCGTATCGCGATGTCGCGATGTCGCGTTGTCGGGCATCGCATTGTCGCCCACGCCAATGCGCCATTGTATCTGGCCCCAACTGGACATCGTACGAAGCCAGTTTTTTTTTTTAAAATGGGGAGGGGTGCGTAATTGAACCTCGATGAGGAAATTAAGCAGATAGGTAAGGTGCAGGAGGTGTTTCGGGACCCCCCGATATTTTGTTGAAATTCTGCAATCTGAGGAGTTGTTAGCTATACAGTACTGTACAACACAGTCAAACACGCTCCGTTATTGAGAGTTCTGAAAAAAACTTTGCAAAAAGTTAAAGAATTATCAAAAATTGGATAATACACAAAAAAACATATGACCATTTGTCAATGTAGGTTGTTCTAAAACGGATATGTGAGTCGCCATTTTGAGAACTGAGACGTCATATAGTTCCAAATTATCATATATGGATATTATTTAAAGCACAGAAAATCACTGCAAATGAATGCAAACTCCTTTACTGGTCATAAAAGCACATATATTTTTCATTCATTTGGTGTATTAACTATGTGTTTCCCTATAATCAGTATTTTTTTCATATTTATAAATATTCCACATATGGTCATTTAGAACTGCTCTCAAAATGGCGGCTACAATGTCAGTTTCAACAGAATCTTCAAATGGTCATATCTTCTTTGTTTATCATCCGATTTTGATAATTATTTAACCCTTTTCCAAGTTTTAACTATCAATAATAAATATTGTTTGGCGGTGTCGCTACATTCCTTTTAAATCGTAAAATAACCCACCCCTTCAGAATCAGAATTTTATTTTCTTATATGACACATGACCCCTTCTATTCTCAGCAGTTTTCTAGAGAGGAAGTAAGTGAATCTTAGTTTGAACTTCATTTTGAAAAATGGCTAGAACTAGAAAGCTTGGACAATATTGCACAGGACTCAATGGGAATTGATTTACTTCTGGTACACCATGAAGTAAAACAACTTAGGTTCACTTACACCTTCTTAGTCATGAGACCTGCCTCTCTAGAAAACTGCTGAGTCATGTGGCATGTGGCATATAAGAAAATAAAAGTCTGATCTTTGTTGACACCGCGAACAAACTACATTCATTCGGCACCTCTTACATGTGTTCTACTTTCACTTTCAAAAGTATCAAGTTGATAAATAAAACCATCATACAACCATGCAAATGGTTCTTAGCTCTCACAAACAAGTCAATAAAGTCATTTCAGCCAGTAAAACAGGCCTAAAATACTAAAAAATGCCCTTTATCACAAAAAAGGTTAGGGATTATATATTTGGGAACTCCTTTCGACTACAACAGGCATGAATATTACAGTGATTTACTTCCTGTATGCCTCATGTGCTAACATAGACCGCAGACATTAGGTCGTCTGTGCAAAGACGTATATAATTTATGTTTCTTGACATTCTAAATGTTATAACATGGCGAAGCTATCTGAAAAAATAGCACTGACTGCTTTCATAAAGTTGTTGATTTGACATACTATTGACTATATAAAATTATGTTATGTTATGTTATATATGCAAGGATCATGTTTTTCGTTTCTCGATATTGTTTGTTTGGTTTGCGTTCATTTGTATCGGCCATATAATTAGTATTTCGACCACTTAAGCGCCAGTGTATTCGATAACCATTCGCTAATTGCTACAGTTTTGGTTAGGTTAATATTTATGGTAGGTTTAACCAGAGATTTAAGCTTACGTCACTGTGTTAACATACGATTAAAGGCCAAGTCAATAGCCTATGCAAATATTAAGCAAAACAAATAAGATAGATATTGCATACTTTATTTTTGCGACATCAAATTATGTCAATTTTAGTAAGACACTTTTATATTATTTCCGTATTTTATTCCTCTGTATCTATCGATTTACGGCTTATCGAGCGAGTAATGCGTAGCGGCTCTACAAAAAATGAACGGTAGTGTATTATTTTAATTAATAATTTGAAGAATAGTTCACCGATTTTTAAAAGCCATATACCGATAGAAAGTGTACACAATTTCCGTTTTAGACAATTAGTTTTCTTTATCGTTATTCGGTGATAAAGAATCTAATTCGCTTGTTTAGAAGCAAACACGTTCTTCATTAGGCGACCAGCCATTTTGTTTTTGTTTCAATTTTTCTGATTTTACCAATTTTCACCAACCCGTATCACACCTTTATGTTAATAATATCTCATAAAATGTTATGTCTTGCAACTCGCTGGCCTTTCATCTTTCCATAAAGATTACATCTAGCAAGTTATGTTTAAAAATGTTAAAGAAGAACGTCAAATATTAGAACCATGTAAAATACTCATAATTCGCCGCGGAAGATGGTGCTACTATTTGATGTTCTTCTTCAACATTTTTAAATATAACTCGCTAGAAGTAATATTTATGGAAAGATGAAAGGCCAACATTTTATGAGATATTATTACCGTCAAGACTAAAGGTGTGATAACGGTTGCTGAAAATTGGTAAAACATCAGAAAAATTAAAACAAAAATAAAATGGCGGCAGTCTAATGAAGAAAGCGAGTTTGTTTCTAAACCAGCGACATAGATTCTTTATCGCCACAAACCAATAAAGGAAATTAATTGGCTAAAATAGAAATGTTATACACTTTCTATCAGTATATGGCTTTTAAAAATCGGTAAACTATTCTTCAAATTATTAATTAAAATGTAAAATTCGTTGTATGTAGAGTCGATACGTATAACACGCTCGATAAGACGTAAATCAATAGATACAGGTAGATTTCGCAATACAGCAGTTATATAAGGACAAGACCATTTATAAAAGGACCAGGACCCTGATATGGGCCGTTAGTGTACCATTTAGGAAATATATGTTTGGCTTTTGTGAGGGTTTGTTTGTAAATGCATCTTGTTACCACTATCTCCAGTAAGAAGTATATACATATACGTCTGAGTTTTAATATTTATTTTAGAAAGTATACATAATCGCTGTAAGGACAAAAAAAAAACAAAAAAAAACACTGCCGGACAAAACCCTCCTTGCTCTTTTTGGCATAACTTTACAAAATTCCCCTCAAAAAATGTCATAAAATATTTATTTATTTGTATTTAACTTATATTTATTCCATACATATTATCTTATTTAGACAGAATAATCAAAATAAATGTTTATTAGAAATATATTATCAATACTATAATGTCAAATATATGATCTTAATCAGGGGGGAATTTGTCCAAGTAAGTCATATTTTGCAGGGGAGATTTTGTCCGGGCGGGGTGGGATTGGGTGGGGTGGGGGTGGGGTGGGGGCGGGGGGGGGGGTGTGTTGGAGAATTTCGTCCTACACTCAACATATCCATATATCTCATCTGATAAAAGAATCTTAGTCTTGTTTTACCAATTAACCTCTGTCTTTATTGTTCTTCCGTGTCTACTGGCTTTTAATGCACCCTATACATGAGGCACACTTATTATCGTCTGCAGCATACTATTTGAAATATCTGTTTAGCTTACGCTGCTGCATAATATTTGCACTCGGTCTATTCGGGGTATCTATTTATCTTGCATTATTGATGATCTAATCGACTTACTAACATCAGATAGCACGGTAACCAGGCAGACGTGAAATATTGGCAACTAAGGCTTACATCAAATGTTTATATGCTATTCAAGCGATAAGATGTTAATTGGAGCTATTAAGGAAGACGTTATATTTCATCAATTTTAAATCGCGAAACTGAACAATTTGCTGATAGTAACATTATACGATTAATTCCAAAAACATGTTCAGGAGACATGTCAAGTTCAGTTTCGTGTTAATATGTGTTACCTACATATTTACATTATGGCTGATATACAAATGTGTGCCAAGTTTATTTAGTGAATTGGAAAACTCAAAATTGACTAACGGTGCTTCCATAAGTGGAAGTAATTGGCACGTTCCAAACGACAATTACAAACTCAAATGGCAGCCGAAGGAAAAAAAATTCTTTAAAAAAGTTCGTTCACAAATTAAGAAGCCGAATATACACAGAGACGCAGACGACAATGATGACATAGCCAAATGTTCAGCAAACTTAAACCGTTTGGATATGTTTAACACATTAGTTGACGGTTTTTTCATTTATTCATCATACTTTGATAATAGATCTGGACAGCCTTTCATCAGAATGATTGGGGCCATGAAGCAAAACCTTACAGAAGTCATAGAACACAAGACCTGGTGCCATTTTCAGATTCCAAACAGCGGCCATATTCCGTCACATGCGTCGTCAAAGGTGACGTTTTATGAAATGTGCGAAAATCATGACAGGCCTTTTGGCGGATGGATTGTGTCGTGCAAAGTGCCGTCAGTTATAAAAACGATTCCTGAAGGTTTCCGTGTCGGATATGGACAGACGGAGCAAGACAGTTTACATAAGTCAAACACACTGTGTATTAATGTTCGGGATAAAAGAATTACCAGAAGGAAATTGAAATTTGGTGTCTGCGTTCCTCCTTTGTATGGGTTACTCAAACCAAATGCACTCATCGAATTTATAGAAATGAATAGAATTTTGGGTGCTGAAATGTTTACATTTTACATTGAAAAGTCTGATAGGGAGGTGTCAACAGAGATGAACCGTATTCTCCGACACTATGAAGCCATTAATGTGGCGACCTTGATATATTGGCAGGTTCCCGTTTCTAACAAATTAATATGGTACCACGGCCAGTCGTTGGCTATCAATGACTGTGTCTATAGAAACATGGATAATTTCGAATATTTGGCATTTATTGATATAGACGAATTCATAATTCCTCATGAACATTTATTTTCATGGAACGACGTTATCGATAATTTGGCCTCAATTAATGAAACACAGTTCGAAAATGCTAGTGGGTTTACTTTCAAATCTGCGTTTTATTCGGAGGAGTTTTCAAGAAGGGTTTTCTCAAATGAAATGATAATATCCGTAAGAACGAATCGCACCCGGAAGTTCAGCATCTTTAGAAACAAAGTAATGGTGCGTCCTTCTCGAATTCTCGAACTTGGTATCCACCACGTGAGTCGAGCGTGGCCAGACGACAAAAAATACTCCGTGCTTAAGGTGGAGCCTCACGTGGCACACATACACCATTACAGATCATGTGTTCTCGAGTTTGGAATCCACTGTAAATCACGGGTTGAGGATAATACAGTTCCACAGAAGTATGGAAAGTTTCTTGTTGATAATTATCTCAAAGTCGTATTTGAAATAACACCATGAAAAACAGGAACACAACCGATTCCCAGACAATACGCTACGACCTCCGTTAAGGGTAACAATTTTGCTAGAGGTAACAACCTCCGTTAAGGGTAATAATTTTGCTAGCGGTAACAACCTCCGTTAAGGGTAATAAATTTGACGTTAAATGTAACAAACTCCGTTAAAGGTAACACTTCAGGTAAGGTAAGAATCACCTCTTTCGTTAAAAGTAACAGCCCTAACATTAAAATTGGTACTCGTCTACGCTAATGGCAACATCTAAATAAATACTGAAAAAGGGATCCCTTGGAAGCAACAATCACAAACAAGAGATAAAAGTAGCAGACTCGGTTTTATCGAGCCTATTCATGAGAGGTAATTATAAGATACAACAACTCCCACGCCTCCTAGCACCGGCTTTAGCGATATTCTACTTCAAAGCCACAAAGATCGGGCTTGATGATTCCAAAGGACCAGTAAGTAATAACACTACTGATTTGTAGTCGGGGCCAAAGTTTCAGTTAACAGGTAGATTCAGGTAAACGTTTCGCATTAAACGTTAGGATTGTTAATTTTAACGGAAGAGGTGATTGTTACCTTTAACGTTAAACATGTAACTAATAACGTATGTTGTTACCTTTTAACGAAATTGTTACCTTTAACGGTGTAAGTTCACATACAAACACACAATGCAGAGAGGCAGGCAGCCGCCCCGAGCTACCTACCTTCTGGCCACATGGCCGGCCAAACTCATGGCTATTGATAGCTCTGTTTTTGAGTTAGTGTCATCAAGTGGTCGTCGTCATCTGCGTCGTCTGTGACGTCTGCGTCCCTTGGTGGTCGTCGTAATCTGCGTCGTCTGTGACGTCTGCGTCCCCTGGTGGTCGTCGTCATCTGCGTCGTCTGTGACGTCTGCGTCCCCTGGTGGTCGTCGTCATCTGCGTCGTCTGTGACGTCTGCGTCCCCTGGTGGTCGTCGTCATCTGCGTCGTCTGTGACGTCTGCGTCCCCTGGTTAAAGCTCACATCTCGGGAAATACTGCACATAGTGGATTAAAACCACACATTAGCCTCTTCGACATCATAGAGCCAGGTTCTTTAACTCTTGCTATTATTTTAACAAAATTATTGACCCTATTATACTTAAACAAAAACACTTCTCTTATATATGTATCCATAACATGTATCAACTCAGTGATATTGTCAGTTACCGGAACTGTATGTAATGTAATTCTGTATTTATTGATATTTGTTAACTCATGGGCAGAATGCCTACTATTTGAAATAAAAGATACTTAAACAAAGTTGGTTAACGTTGTGTATATTATATGTATAAAGCTTGTATATCGGAATTATAAATTATGCATAGTTATTGTGATGCATGAATTATTCAACGTGTTTCTATAGTCACGTGCTAATAAACAACACAGGCGAAACATACTAATTATGTACATTATCACATTAAATGTGATAATGTATACAATTGGTGTGGTATGCCTGGTAATAAATATGATATAGCTATCCGTTTATTATGTCATCAATAATGTAAAACAAATTCAATCGCTAACATTAATGTTTCTTTTACCATTCCATTGTATTTTTGATTCATTCTATTCTTAAAGAGACATCTGCATGCAATATAGATTTTTTAAGATGGCTGCGTTACGCTCGGTTTCTACACACTTTGAATATATACTAGCCATTATAGAGCCACTATCAGTGGTTAACTTATTTCAAAACAAATTCTTTTTTGACACCAGTAATTGCTGAGTTTAATATATAATTAATGTCTTAAAACCTATTGTAAAAGCACCATGCTTATCTTCAAGAAGGCGATTTTTGCACCTTGTCCTCTCCACAATGGACCGATCTTATCCGAAATAACGGACATCGATCCGTGATTATCCGATGAACCGTCGCGGGGACTGGACGATAGATATCTCCAGGTTTATTAAACTCGTTGATGAGTATCGTTTTCAAGGGCAGTGCACTTTTCCGTGTTTATATTCGGTTTCATTTTATTTCGCACACTTCAAATCTCGATAAACTGTTTAAATAACACTTTATATATAGGTGAACATTTTATAATAGATCTCCAATGTATACAACATGTTTATTTAATTTTGTATCCATACATGTTTTCGAGACCCATTTTGTGATTATCCATTGAACCTTCGCGGGGACTGGACGATAAATATCTCCAAGTTTCTTGAACTCGTTGATGAGTATCGTTTTAAGGGCAGTGCACTTTTCCGTGTCCATATACGGTTTCATTTTATTTCGTACACGTCAAATCTCGATATCTCGTTTTGTATTTACATTCATTGATAAACTGTTTAAACAACATGGTTATATGGGTGAACATTTTAAAATAGCTCTCCGATTTATGCAACATGTTTATTTAATTCTGTATCCATGCATGTTTTCGAGATCCACTTATTAGTATTATCTTTACTATATCTAAATATGTGTTATATAGATGTATACTGAAAGGAAAAAGAAACGCATAATGGGTATTTCCGCTACATATTGCATGTTTAATATGCTACTGCTAATCGAATGGTACAGGGCGACATTAGGCCTGTAATTTCGGAAAGAAGGTTTAAACAGCACCGAACACACCAATGGTTAACCCTTTAAAGGTGCATTATCGACAGAATGCGCATTTGGCTCAAGCAGTTAAGAAAACTTAGGCTTTAATCGTTGCAATCTCTTAACATTAAACATAATACTGAAATTGCTTGACTTTTTCAAGCGAAACTTCAACATGTATGCATTTTGTGTAACACAGTATACTTTGTTTAAAAGGTCTACTACATGACAGAGTTGTCCTTTCTGTAATTCGTTGTAGCCCCTTTTCGTACAAAACACGTTGAGATATATTTGGAATAATACGTGAAACTAGGAGTATATAATAATGTAGTATAGGCAATTTTGTGATTATGCGATTCTTTTTCCTTTCAGTATATCTCCAGTTCATAGTATTGTATGACAATATGTCTTTGTTTCTTTTTACTTTCAGTCATCTTTTCAATCTTCGATTTGAACTTTTGTGAGGTAAATATTAAAACGGTATTGTATGAGGTCGTAAAAATCACATCTGTATTGTATGTCTAAAAATGTATATACACTTGATATTTGAAATAAAATGTTTAAAACAAAAAACCTATTAATTGATTTTCAAAAATCGCGGCGTTACTCTCGGGTTTCTATAAACTTCGAACATCTACAACAAATACTGAAAAGAAGATCCCCTGGAAGCAACAAACACAAACAAGAGATAAAAGTATCAAACACGGTTTTATTGAGTCTGATACTCAAAGGTTACATTATTTCAAAACAAAATGTTACCCTCATGTATATAGTGCTGTATAAGTGTACATGTTTATTGATCCAGCTGTCATATTGTTTCATGTTAACATCACATGTATAAATAGCTGATTCTAGTAATTACTAAATTATTGTTACATACTAGATGTGTAGATTGTTACAGAACATCTTTAAACTAGAATGTTCCATGTTGGTATATAAAGCTGACCTTAGTGAAACTGTGGAGTGTGGTGGTGGTGGGGGTGGTGGTGGTGGGGGGGGGGGGGGGGGGTAGAGTATTAGTATTCAAAGTAGAGTATCTGGTTCACTATTTTAATTGGGAATTTACAAAATATTGGATGCTGTGAAATAAAGTATATTGTGAGAGGATACAAAATATATTGTGCTTATCTAATGACATTGGATTATTGGATTTTTTGGACATATGGAATATAATGAATTTTTAATAAACCAGGAAAGACTTGAAGTGAAAATGGAATAAAGGGACATCTGACAACTTTGATTACAGGGACACTTGACAGTTTAGATTAAAGGGACACTTGCTAATATTATTTGGAGTTTATTCGTATATCGAATTTTAAACAAATACTGGATTTTATGTTTTATGTAAGTGAATATATTTCTTTGTAGAATGAATGTGTTGATTATATTTTAAAAACAGTTGTTGCTGGTTTTACTTCCTTTCTTGTTACATTTTACCGTAACAAACGTATGTTAGGACATTAGTAATTGTTGTATATAATGTATTATTAATGTATTAAAACCTATTGTGAAATAACGATTCTGAGTTTTCTATGAATAGCTTCCATAAAATAATTTATCCGTCAAAACGTAACATAATTTGTCCGTCAAAACGTTTCCAATCAAGGTCCACAGTCACTATCTTTGTCACAAAAGTCGTTCTCCTTGGTAACCGTTGGCATGCTATCTTCGGCACTCTTAACCGCGTCTATCACACTTGGCAGTACGTTGTGCCAGAAGGTGACGCTCCTGGCGTACATTCTCTCACCTACTGATGACGTTGTGGATATGTTGAGGTATTGTTCAGACTCTAGATCGTACTTTGGCCACGTGGTCTTCACAAGGTCTTTGATTCCTCTTGGATAGTTTGGATCTCTGGAAAAAACGAAATAGGCATAGTCAAAACATTTGTTTATATATAGCAGTCATATATATACAGTTATCGGAATATAACGCCGCGTCTTCGTCGTATGTGTTTGCACACCAACTATATTCAACGATTGATCAATAAGACACGAGAAGCAGTTGGCTGTCACAGAGCTTGCGCAATAGTGTTACTGAAAGAGAGCATACGATATCTATAATGTTCTCACTTCCCACATACCGTTAACTTTCCAAAACAACAACATCAACAACATATGCTGATTATTAGTGATACAAAACACCGCTGTTTTGTTAATATGTCTTGCCTATTCTCGCTTGCCCGAGTTTCACAACGGTACCATTTGCGCTTTTTGGCCCAATCCGTCACTTTTCTGGGAACGAGGTGCAATATATTGACCAATCAGATGCATCCATTTCAAGTTGAAACGGAGATATAAATGGATCAATAATCGATCGATAATTAACTTTAAGTGCGATTATTTGGGTAATTTTAACTGTACTGTAGCTAACTAAAACTAATCATGATATGTCGAAGTAAATCTTTTTTAAATAGCAATTAAAATGGTATTGATTAACAATGACTTACAGTCTGCTCTAAAATATATAATGCGTATGCCCGCAATTATTTATCACTGGTTTTGATCACGGTTCGACAGTTGTAACTCTGAGATGTGAGAATGGTTTTACCCTGATCTTGCAAAGTTTGTCCACCTGGTGATGGTTTCCATGGATACCGTTAATTCCCACTGTTCTGGTTCTTTTCCGTACGGTGTTGTCCAGCTTGTAAATCCCTCTATATTTTCATAACCAAACAAGAACGTCATCTCGTCCACGTGGTTCGGTTTATGTGCCCAAGACGGCGTCTCGAGGATGTGCTGGGAAGGAAAAGCATCGAACAGGTAAAGAAATGTATTTTTATTGCTCATCTCCGCGTGTAATTTCACAGTCTTTAAAGCCTGGATGTTGAACGTATAATCGGAACTGAGTCGAAGAAAAGCTTCCCGCGATAGAGTTGAATCATCCGGATTGCTCCAGTCTGTATATTCGGATATGACGAGGGTTTTCACTACTTCCGGTACGTCATTTCCGAACATAACACGTAGTATTTCCGGTACTAAATCGTTTTCAAATCTCTCCCTGTCTGCCTCAAATCCTTCAGTGTCGTTGACATTAACAAATGGACTAACCATCATGAGACCTTCATTCGACACTACACCAGTCATGAAGTCGAAGCTTGCAAACTGGCTCCGGAAAGATGCTGCAACTTCTGAGGAACCGTGAAACAAGTCGTTTGGTGATTCAGGGATCATCTCCCCATCGATGACCGTGACCAGCTCCATAGGGAAGGTGATAAAGCCGTTATTATTGTTCAGTGCAGAATCCATTTCTGCCGTTGGTTTCGACTTGATACAGGTTGCAAGAGCTTTTGAACTTGAGTGATCCACGCATCCTAACAGAGTCCCAAAACGCCTTGCTACAGTCAACGGCTCGGGATTGAAGTTCCACGGATTAGTGATACTTCCACTGTGTCCAATTATTCTTTTAAACAGTCCTTTATTACCTGGATATAAGCCTTGATATATGACGCTCGCGGACCCTGCTGAGCTTCCGAAGATCGTGATTAGTTCTGGATCCCCACCAAAGGCTGCAATGTTATCATGTACCCACTGAATAGCAGTGTGCTGGTCCCAGAGTCCGTAGTTACCAGGAAGGTTCTCGTCTCCTGTGCTCAAGAAACCCCAAATACTGAGTCTGTAATTGACAGTCACCACGATGACATCACCATAGGCACTTAAAACATCAGCGGCGTAGAGATCGGACATTCCACAAACATAGCCGCCGCCATGGAAAAATATCATGACCGGCAGAGTAGTAGCAGGGATGTTCGGAGCAAATATATTCAGGAACAAACAGTCTTCGGAAAAATGTACCTCATTTTCTTCCTTGCGCTGACCTTTAAAGTCAATTGATGTTTGTCGGCACGCTGCTCCGCGCTTTGTTGCATCGTACAGCTCGCTCAGGTTTGCTTTCAATCTCGACTTTGTGAACCTATTTTCACCAACAGGGGGCTCGGCATATGGAACTCCTAGCAAACTTTCTAATTCGGTATTCTTGTCCAAACGCACTTAGTGTTCGAACATAACCAATAAATGTTCCAACGTCTGTAACTACAGATGTTGTCTCTTTTGAAGTGACACAAATAACTCGTGCGGAATAGAAACAAAATGCAAGTAACACCAAACTCGTTAATCCTGCCATAGTCAACGTTTACTGCCGCCGCCTTTACACACGGTGAAGTGATTCTTTGTTATATCAATTTACTTTACATGTACTCGTTTGTGACTATCAGCCAACAAGTAGAGCACACATCTTACGATTAAACCCCAGCGTTCGGTAGAGTTCACCGTCATTTCGTCTGCTTCAAGATAAAGGTTTCAGCACTCTGACCAATCATTGATCTTATTTTTACAGGTACAGCTATTAATAGATGCACCAAATTCAAAATTTGACAGTGTACAGTTATCACATGTGTATTTGGGGAACAGTCAAAACTGTTTTCCCGAGGTGGAGGGGATGGCAGTGTGAACTGTTTCCCAAGGCCGATAGGCCGAGGGGAAAAGTTCACACTGACATCCCCCGACACCAAGGGAAAACAGTTTTGACTGTTCCCCAAACACACATGTGATAACTGTTTTATTACCTGATTAATGTTACTGTACGAAACAGTGAAAATGAAAATTTGTTTTATAATGGGAACCTATGGTGAAAAAAGCAACATGACGTCACGCAAACGAAATTCCGGCACGTGAGGGAAACAGTCGAAACTAAATCCCGGTAACAGTTCGTTTTCACCGGGAACAGTCTTTTCCTTAGTGAATTAGCAAGAAATGACGATATAGCATTTATATAGGAGATCAGGTAATAATTAGGAATAAACGTTTTGTTCTAGAAAGTAGGGAAAATAAAAACATTATATAATTATTTTGATATATCTGTATAGAGTAATGTTTAATGTATTTACATGCCAAATTTTATGATTTAAATGCTTTATTATTTAGAAATTTATGATTAAACCTCTCTGAGCAGCATAATGCATAAAATGATCAGAAAAGTTACTCTGGGGGCCATTTTGGTTTTTTTATACTCAACCCTGGTCTTTAAGACCGCATCCGCTGTTGAAACTAGAGCTGTCGCCTTTGTGGGGCGATTACTAATTTTAAGTTTGCCCCTATGAAAGTCTATTTATCATGCAGATATGGACTTTTCTGCCTAATACAGGGGTGACCTATTAAATTTTGCTTTATTAGAGCAAATCAATGCGGAATCCCTCGGCGTTTTTTGTACGTAACGTTATCTGACGCCATGCACGTAACGTTGCCAGACGTCATTAACAAACAAAAAACAACAACATGGCGGCCTCCATGATAAGCGTAACATTCTGAGAAATAGGTAATAATAGTAATTCATACAAAATATGTGGATAATCTACATGATAAATAGAATATTATGTCACGAAAACGAAGAATGGCTCGGCGGAGCCTCGCCATTCTTCATTTTCTAAGCCTCGCCTAATAAACTTGATAGTAAAAGGCGCTGACATAATATTCTCTATGTATAACACGCGTCCCGGGTACATGGCCAAATTTGACCGCAGGGACATTGGATAATACTATTTGAATACAATTGTCAGAAAACCATACGCTTATAATACATGTTAACTATTTGACCTGTAGCTCTGTTAGTTCACAGGAATCGGACATATTGTAAACGCATGTAATAAATAACATTGACTATCCGCTACTAGTATATTAAAATATATTTTTATGACAGGAATGCAACGCGAAAATTTCAATTTCGTTTCCGACAGTTTTGCCACCAAACGCACGTCAAAAATCGATACTACAGACGTTTTATATAAAATTATATACAAACGTGGACCTACATATGGGGATAAAGTACTATGTTTACAATACGTCCGATTCCTATGGTTGGTTTCAGAGAAGAATATTTTTTTAAGATGTTTCTTTATAATTCTTTTAAAACTAACTCTGAACCCCGGGGCTGGACCAGATTTGTCCCCCAACGTCATCATTTGAACACATTTAATAGAGGACCATAAGTTTATACTACATGAAAGATATGGTAGCTCTATTCCTTGTCGTTTCAGAGCAGAAGATTGTTCAAGCTTCTTTGTATGTATTATTAGGGCTTTCCACCTTCCAGTGGAAAGACCTATTGTAGTTGTTCGGCAAGATTTTGACTTTATTCTTCTCACCGCCACTTTTCATAGTAAGACTGGTCGCACGGCCTCTAAAGTTTACACAGTGATAGAGCTCATTCTGGAATAGTGCCGCGAAGCTTTTGGGGTCATGACGTCAACCAAGATGGCCGCCAGTGACGTCATGATGAAAATCTTGTTCGCGCTAGATCTCAGACATTTATGGTCGGATTTGAATGAAACTTTCACAGATTGTAAAGGTCATGGTCTAGTTGTGCAAGAAGGTCATACAGGGTCATGACGTCATAACGTGATGGCGTCAGAGACGCCAGACGCTTAAAAACTGGAAAAAAATCGTCAAAAATACAATTATTGCATGACCATTTTGAAACTTTACCACAATCATGTTTTCATCATCTTCTATCGATCGTGTGAAAATATTTAATGACGTCATCAAATATGGCGGCCATAGTGGTTTTATTTTAAACAGGCTAAAATAGAAACTTCTAAGTATATTTCGAAAACCGAACCAGCTAGCGCCAACAATGCTCTTATAAAGGATTTGGACCACCATTATTTTCACATAGACCGTAATGTTAGCTCTACACAGAATAACACTTACCCTTATGCTCCGTGACACTTCAAATATCCATTAAAATGTATATACGTGACGACAAAACACAAAAATAGCAAAACAACAATGACCACAACTGCTCTATGCACCAGCATTTGACTCAAAATGAAAGTAGATGACCTTTTTTGACAACAACAGCCGAACCACACCTCATTTTGTTTAAAATCTTACCTCATACAAAGTAGTACCACTCAGCACTCTGATGACTGATTCCTTTGCTTTTTGCACCCATATCTTCGGAAATCTATCCTCAAAACAAAAACAGTAAATATACGTACCTCTTTTATGTACTAAATCAATTACACAGTCCCAAATAACACCACTGATGGTACTACTTTCGAGTACGACCATTTTCAACTTTTGACCTCTCTGGTTACCGGTCCAAGTCCTATATGCCCTAGATTTGGTTTTAAAACAATTTATAATTACATGTGAGTATCAACTTACATGTCAACTTGAAAAATCCAGAGTACCATCGCCATTCATCGAAGACTGGGGAAGATATTGGTGTTCAAGTCTAGGCACCTTCACTGCGACAACCTGTATGAACAAACTACCCGCAGTGGTGACAAGGGGTATACTGAAAATATCATAAAAAAATAATAAGTAATAATTTGGAGCCAAACTGATTTCTTATAGTAAGTAATAGTATTGGTGCTAAACATAAATACACATTTACACACTGCGATATGAAATTTCTAACGGAACAGCATGTTATTTGTAGACGCAGGCCCTCGTGGGTTTATTTTATATCATTTTTGAAATTTCAATTATTATATTTTGAAAAATCAAAATCTAAAACTGTCAAAAATTAGCCTGTTGGAATCCGACAAGTATATATTAGACACAAATGACACAACATATTCAAAATCACCAATGCTTTATTTCCTACAGACATTCGACTTTTCGTGAAAAAGTCCATTTTTGGGTCATTTTGACCAAATCCGAGAAGATTCCAAAATTTTCAAAGTCTAATAATATGTGTCTGCAGATTCACATATTCATTAAACTTTGCAGAAAGGTTTCACACATATCATATATTCAGAAAAAAATTATAACTGCCTTCTCACTATGGAATAAGAGAACCCATAGCCATTACAGCTATCTCGGGATGTAATTTGTTCATGTTTTTGACCAAGTTTCTCAATTAATATAGTTTCCTTTGCACAATATAGAATTATATCAAAAGAATAAAGTAATTTCTAACATGTCCTATAGAGCAACAGACTTTAACTGATCCAATAATTGCTCAAATCTTTCACTATTGGCTTTATAAAAACATTTAACTTGAATCCCTATGTGACTAGAAAAATGGTAGTTTTTCCGAGGCTCAACCAATGTGAGCCCAACACGGTTTATTTGATTTATACATCAGCGTATACCCAAATATGCAATTTACTTATAATTTAAATACAACAGCACACCTATCTGGATCATTTTAACCATAACACTCAAAGCTTGCATTTTTAAAGAAAAGAGAAATTATCAGGACACTGACATTGAATAATGTGTTTACATGGCTCATCCAGAGCAATCTGATTGCCGTTAAATTATTTGCTTATAAAATTATAATGATTATTTGTTGTCGACCATTCTGGATAATACCGGGTGTGGATTTACCTCTTAAGGTCTGAAATCAGAGGAAAAAGACCCGATGCAGGATAATAAATACCGTCATTTAATTTTTCTTGCCGGGGAGGTGGGTGGGTGGGTGGGTGGGTGGGGGAGGGTTCGAGTAAGCAAACATTTTAGATAAATACAATATGTCTGGTTGGTCAAGTAAATAAATACAGGTAGATAAAGATGTATCCATTGCTTGTATGAGATATGAGGAGTGAGTTCTTGGTGATACTGTTTAGGTAGGAGTTCTCAAGTATATAGTTTGAATCTCATCACATACAAAAATCTCCAAATCCCAGACCGATGATCAACCTAGACACCTTACAGACGGATGCCTTTTACATACTTGTACACACACCCACACACACACCCACACCCACCACTGGGGCACAATACATCTAATTTTATTACTTACTGCGTATGATAGTGTACCAATATCCAAAAACCAATTGTTATAATTATATACAAAACACAACTTTTTAGTATGCAAACATGTTGTGACTGTCCATACATGTATGTAGATAAATGTGTGACGATCCGAGATGACCTACAGAACCAACCATATGCACTTATGCGATAGCGCAAACCAACAGAAATCCATGTATTTAGATTGTATAGATCTTGGTTAACAAAACACTCAAAATTACCTAATATGTGTAACAAACGAAAGAATAAGCAATGACATGGATCTGAAAAAAATGCCTATTTGCAGAAAATGCTTCATGACTCGGACCGATGCAAAACAGCTTTCCAAGCCTCAGAAAACATACAATTGTCACATATCATGCATATGTGCATTTATTTCATAAAGATATACAATGCTAATGATGAAATATACATTTGTGAACACAAATACCAACTCATACCTGCATGACAGGAACACTATCCTATCAGTATGCCTAAAATACCAACAAATCCACAAAATCAGCTAAATTCTAGCTTGTCTGTTTAAAGACCGGATGTAAATAAGATGCTCGAACCATATATTTACATAAACGAATACTTGCATGTATCATCAGACTCCTCGTCATTATTTTTAAGTACCCAAACTGAATGTAAATCCGTTGAAAACAGTAAAAACACATTCAACATCATCCAATTCTTGTTTCGCATAAATTATGGATTTGGACCACCATTATTTTCACATAGACCGTAATGTTAGCTCTACACAGAATAACACTTACCCTTATGCTCCGTGACACTTCAAATATCCATTAAAATGTATATACGTGACGACAAAACACAAAAATAGCAAAACAACAATGACCACAACTGCTCTATGCACCAGCATTTGACTCAAAATGAAAGTAGATGACCTTTTTTGACAACAACAGCCGAACCACACCTCATTTTGTTTAAAATCTTACCTCATACAAAGTAGTACCACTCAGCACTCTGATGACTGATTCCTTTGCTTTTTGCACCCATATCTTCGGAAATCTATCCTCAAAACAAAAACAGTAAATATACGTACCTCTTTTATGTACTAAATCAATTACACAGTCCCAAATAACACCACTGATGGTACTACTTTCGAGTACGACCATTTTCAACTTTTGACCTCTCTGGTTACCGGTCCAAGTCCTATATGCCCTAGATTTGGTTTTAAAACAATTTATAATTACATGTGAGTATCAACTTACATGTCAACTTGAAAAATCCAGAGTACCATCGCCATTCATCGAAGACTGGGGAAGATATTGGTGTTCAAGTCTAGGCACCTTCACTGCGACAACCTGTATGAACAAACTACCCGCAGTGGTGACAAGGGGTATACTGAAAATATCATAAAAAAATAATAAGTAATAATTTGGAGCCAAACTGATTTCTTATAGTAAGTAATAGTATTGGTGCTAAACATAAATACACATTTACACACTGCGATATGAAATTTCTAACGGAACAGCATGTTATTTGTAGACGCAGGCCCTCGTGGGTTTATTTTATATCATTTTTGAAATTTCAATTATTATATTTTGAAAAATCAAAATCTAAAACTGTCAAAAATTAGCCTGTTGGAATCCGACAAGTATATATTAGACACAAATGACACAACATATTCAAAATCACCAATGCTTTATTTCCTATAGACATTCGACTTTTCGTGAAAAAGTCCATTTTTGGGTCATTTTGACCAAATCCGAGAAGATTCCAAAATTTTCAAAGTCTAATAATATGTGTCTGCAGATTCACATATTCATTAAACTTTGCAGAAAGGTTTCACACATATCATATATTCAGAAAAAAATTATAACTGCCTTCTCACTATGGAATAAGAGAACCCATAGCCATTACAGCTATCTCGGGATGTAATTTGTTCATGTTTTTGACCAAGTTTCTCAATTAATATAGTTTCCTTTGCACTATATAGAATTATATCAAAAGAATAAAGTAATTTCTAACATGTCCTATAGAGCAACAGACTTTAACTGATCCAATAATTGCTCAAATCTTTCACTATTGGCTTTATAAAAACATTTAACTTGAATCCCTATGTGACTAGAAAAATGGTAGTTTTTCCGAGGCTCAACCAATGTGAGCCCAACACGGTTTATTTGGTTTATACATCAGCGTATACCCAAATATGCAATTTACTTATAATTTAAATACAACAGCACACCTATCTGGATCATTTTAACCATAACACTCAAAGCTTGCATTTTTAAAGAAAAGAGAAATTATCAGGACACTGACATTGAATAATGTGTTTACATGGCTCATCCAGAGCAATCTGATTGCCGTTAAATTATTTGCTTATAAAATTATAATGATTATTTGTTGTCGACCATTCTGGGTAATACCGGGTGTGGATTTACCTCTTAAGGTCTGAAATCAGAGGAAAAAGACCCGATGCAGGATAATAAATACCGTCATTTAATTTTTCTTGCCGGGGAGGTGGGTGGGTGGGTGGGTGGGTGGGGGAGGGTTCGAGTAAGCAAACATTTTAGATAAATACAATATGTCTGGTTGGTCAAGTAAATAAATACAGGTAGATAAAGATGTATCCATTGCTTGTATGAGATATGAGGAGTGAGTTCTTGGTGATACTGTTTAGGTAGGAGTTCTCAAGTATATAGTTTGAATCTCATCACATACAAAAATCTCCAAATCCCAGACCGATGATCAACCTAGACACCTTACAGACGGATGCCTTTTACATACTTGTACACACACCCACACACACACCCACACCCACCACTGGGGCACAATACATCTAATTTTATTACTTACTGCGTATGATAGTGTACCAATATCCAAAAACTCTCAGAAGAGCCAATTACGGTAGGCACGAGTAGTGGATCCTTTTTTCAAGACAGTCGTACAGTCATGTTTGGCAGATTTCTGAAAAAAAATGCATAAAATGATTTAAATAAGTTATATAATGTCAATAACTGATGATAATAATATGATAATAAAAACAGAAACTCCAATTGTTATAATTATATGCAAAACACAACTTTTTAGTATGCAAACATGTTGTGACTGTCAATACATGTATGTAGATAAATGTGTGACGATCCGAGATGACCTACAGAACCAACCATATGCATTTATGCGATAGCGCAAACCAACAGAAATCCATGTATTTAGATTGTATAGATCTTGGTTAACAAAACACTCAAAATTACCTAATATGTGTAACAAACGAAAGAATAAGCAATGACATGGATCTGAAAAAAATGCCTATTTGCAGAAAATGCTTCATGACTCGGACCGATGCAAAACAGCTTTCCAAGCCTCAGAAAACATACAATTGTCACATATCATGCATATGTGCATTTATTTCATAAAGATATACAATGCTAATGATGAAATATACATTTGTGAACACAAATACCAACTCATACCTGCATGACAGGAACACTATCCTATCAGTATGCCTAAAATACCAACAAATCCACAAAATCAGCTAAATTCTAGCTTGTCTGTTTAAAGACCGGATGTAAATAAGATGCTCGAACCATATATTTACATAAACGAATACTTGCATGTATCATCAGACTCCTCGTCATTATTTTTAAGTACCCAAACTGAATGTAAATCCGTTGAAAACAGTAAAAACACATTCAACATCATCCAATTCTTGTTTCGCATAAAGGATTTGGACCACCATTATTTTCACATAGACCGTAATGTTAGCTCTACACAGAATAACACTTACCCTTATGCTCCGTGACACTTCAAATATCCATTAAAATGTATATACGTGACGACAAAACACAAAAATAGCAAAACAACAATGACCACAACTGCTCTATGCACCAGCATTTGACTCAAAATGAAAGTAGATGACCTTTTTTGACAACAACAGCCGAACCACACCTCATTTTGTTTAAAATCTTACCTCATACAAAGTAGTACCACTCAGCACTCTGATGACTGATTCCTTTGCTTTTTGCACCCATATCTTCGGAAATCTATCCTCAAAACAAAAACAGTAAATATACGTACCTCTTTTATGTACTAAATCAATTACACAGTCCCAAATAACACCACTGATGGTACTACTTTCGAGTACGACCATTTTCAACTTTTGACCTCTCTGGTTACCGGTCCAAGTCCTATATGCCCTAGATTTGGTTTTAAAACAATTTATAATTACATGTGAGTATCAACTTACATGTCAACTTGAAAAATCCAGAGTACCATCGCCATTCATCGAAGACTGGGGAAGATATTGGTGTTCAAGTCTAGGCACCTTCACTGCGACAACCTGTATGAACAAACTACCCGCAGTGGTGACAAGGGGTATACTGAAAATATCATAAAAAAATAATAAGTAATAATTTGGAGCCAAACTGATTTCTTATAGTAAGTAATAGTATTGGTGCTAAACATAAATACACATTTACACACTGCGATATGAAATTTCTAACGGAACAGCATGTTATTTGTAGACGCAGGCCCTCGTGGGTTTATTTTATATCATTTTTGAAATTTCAATTATTATATTTTGAAAAATCAAAATCTAAAACTGTCAAAAATTAGCCTGTTGGAATCCGACAAGTATATATTAGACACAAATGACACAACATATTCAAAATCACCAATGCTTTATTTCCTACAGACATTCGACTTTTCGTGAAAAAGTCCATTTTTGGGTCATTTTGACCAAATCCGAGAAGATTCCAAAATTTTCAAAGTCTAATAATATGTGTCTGCAGATTCACATATTCATTAAACTTTGCAGAAAGGTTTCACACATATCATATATTCAGAAAAAAATTATAACTGCCTTCTCACTATGGAATAAGAGAACCCATAGCCATTACAGCTATCTCGGGAGGTAATTTGTTCATGTTTTTGACCAAGTTTCTCAATTAATATAGTTTCCTTTGCACTATATAGAATTATATCAAAAGAATAAAGTAATTTCTAACATGTCCTATAGAGCAACAGACTTTAACTGATCCAATAATTGCTCAAATCTTTCACTATTGGCTTTATAAAAACATTTAACTTGAATCCCTATGTGACTAGAAAAATGGTCGTTTTTCCGAGGCTCAACCAATGTGAGCCCAACACGGTTTATTTGGTTTATACATCAGCGTATACCCAAATATGCAATTTACTTATAATTTAAATACAACAGCACACCTATCTGGATCATTTTAACCATAACACTCAAAGCTTGCATTTTTAAAGAAAAGAGAAATTATCAGGACACTGACATTGAATAATGTGTTTACATGGCTCATCCAGAGCAATCTGATTGCCGTTAAAATATTTGCTTATAAAATTATAATGATTATTTGTTGTCGACCATTCTGGGTAATACCGGGTGTGGATTTACCTCTTAAGGTCTGAAATCAGAGGAAAAAGACCCGATGCAGGATAATAAATACCGTCATTTAATTTTTCTTGCCGGGGAGGTGGGTGGGTGGGTGGGTGGGTGGGGGAGGGTTCGAGTAAGCAAACATTTTAGATAAATACAATATGTCTGGTTGGTCAAGTAAATAAATACAGGTAGATAAAGATGTATCCATTGCTTGTATGAGATATGAGGAGTGAGTTCTTGGTGATACTGTTTAGGTAGGAGTTCTCAAGTATATAGTTTGAATCTCATCACATACAAAAATCTCCAAATCCCAGACCGATGATCAACCTAGACACCTTACAGACGGATGCCTTTTACATACTTGTACACACACCCACACACACACCCACACCCACCACTGGGGCACAATACATCTAATTTTATTACTTACTGCGTATGATAGTGTACCAATATCCAAAAACTCTCAGAAGAGCCAATTACGGTAGGCACGAGTAGTGGATCCTTTTTTCAAGACAGTCGTACAGTCATGTTTGGCAGATTTCTGAAAAAAAATGCATAAAATGATTTAAATAAGTTATATAATGTCAATAACTGATGATAATAATATGATAATAAAAACAGAAACTCCAATTGTTATAATTATATACAAAACACAACTTTTTAGTATGCAAACATGTTGTGACTGTCAATACATGTATGTAGATAAATGTGTGACGATCCGAGATGACCTACAGAACCAACCATATGCATTTATGCGATAGCGCAAACCAACAGAAATCCATGTATTTAGATTGTATAGATCTTGGTTAACAAAACACTCAAAATTACCTAATATGTGTAACAAACGAAAGAATAAGCAATGACATGGATCTGAAAAAAATGCCTATTTGCAGAAAATGCTTCATGACTCGGACCGATGCAAAACAGCTTTCCAAGCCTCAGAAAACATACAATTGTCACATATCATGCATATGTGCATTTATTTCATAAAGATATACAATGCTAATGATGAAATATACATTTGTGAACACAAATACCAACTCATACCTGCATGACAGGAACACTATCCTATCAGTATGCCTAAAATACCAACAAATCCACAAAATCAGCTAAATTCTAGCTTGTCTGTTTAAAGACCGGATGTAAATAAGATGCTCGAACCATATATTTACATAAACGAATACTTGCATGTATCATCAGACTCCTCGTCATTATTTTTAAGTACCCAAACTGAATGTAAATCCGTTGAAAACAGTAAAAACACATTCAACATCATCCAATTCTTGTTTCGCATAAAGGATTTGGACCACCATTATTTTCACATAGACCGTAATGTTAGCTCTACACAGAATAACACTTACCCTTATGCTCCGTGACACTTCAAATATCCATTAAAATGTATATACGTGACGACAAAACACAAAAATAGCAAAACAACAATGACCACAACTGCTCTATGCACCAGCATTTGACTCAAAATGAAAGTAGATGACCTTTTTTGACAACAACAGCCGAACCACACCTCATTTTGTTTAAAATCTTACCTCATACAAAGTAGTACCACTCAGCACTCTGATGACTGATTCCTTTGCTTTTTGCACCCATATCTTCGGAAATCTATCCTCAAAACAAAAACAGTAAATATACGTACCTCTTTTATGTACTAAATCAATTACACAGTCCCAAATAACACCACTGATGGTACTACTTTCGAGTACGACCATTTTCAACTTTTGACCTCTCTGGTTACCGGTCCAAGTCCTATATGCCCTAGATTTGGTTTTAAAACAATTTATAATTACATGTGAGTATCAACTTACATGTCAACTTGAAAAATCCAGAGTACCATCGCCATTCATCGAAGACTGGGGAAGATATTGGTGTTCAAGTCTAGGCACCTTCACTGCGACAACCTGTATGAACAAACTACCCGCAGTGGTGACAAGGGGTATACTGAAAATATCATAAAAAAATAATAAGTAATAATTTGGAGCCAAACTGATTTCTTATAGTAAGTAATAGTATTGGTGCTAAACATAAATACACATTTACACACTGCGATATGAAATTTCTAACGGAACAGCATGTTATTTGTAGACGCAGGCCCTCGTGGGTTTATTTTATATCATTTTTGAAATTTCAATTATTATATTTTGAAAAATCAAAATCTAAAACTGTCAAAAATTAGCCTGTTGGAATCCGACAAGTATATATTAGACACAAATGACACAACATATTCAAAATCACCAATGCTTTATTTCCTACAGACATTCGACTTTTCGTGAAAAAGTCCATTTTTGGGTCATTTTGACCAAATCCGAGAAGATTCCAAAATTTTCAAAGTCTAATAATATGTGTCTGCAGATTCACATATTCATTAAACTTTGCAGAAAGGTTTCACACATATCATATATTCAGAAAAAAATTATAACTGCCTTCTCACTATGGAATAAGAGAACCCATAGCCATTACAGCTATCTCGGGAGGTAATTTGTTCATGTTTTTGACCAAGTTTCTCATTTAATATAGTTTCCTTTGCACTATATAGAATTATATCAAAAGAATAAAGTAATTTCTAACATGTCCTATAGAGCAACAGACTTTAACTGATCCAATAATTGCTCAAATCTTTCACTATTGGCTTTATAAAAACATTTAACTTGAATCCCTATGTGACTAGAAAAATGGTCGTTTTTCCGAGGCTCAACCAATGTGAGCCCAACACGGTTTATTTGGTTTATACATCAGCGTATACCCAAATATGCAATTTACTTATAATTTAAATACAACAGCACACCTATCTGGATCATTTTAACCATAACACTCAAAGCTTGCATTTTTAAAGAAAAGAGAAATTATCAGGACACTGACATTGAATAATGTGTTTACATGGCTCATCCAGAGCAATCTGATTGCCGTTAAATTATTTGCTTATAAAATTATAATGATTATTTGTTGTCGACCATTCTGGGTAATACCGGGTGTGGATTTACCTCTTAAGGTCTGAAATCAGAGGAAAAAGACCCGATGCAGGATAATAAATACCGTCATTTAATTTTTCTTGCCGGGGAGGGTGGGTGGGTGGGTGGGTGGGTTTTGGGTTCGAGTAAGCAAACATTTTAGATAAATACAATATGTCTGGTTGGTCAAGTAAATAAATACAGGTAGATAAAGATGTATCCATTGCTTGTATGAGATATGAGGAGTGAGTTCTTGGTGATACTGTTTAGGTAGGAGTTCTCAAGTATATAGTTTGAATCTCATCACATACAAAAATCTCCAAATCCCAGACCGATGATCAACCTAGACACCTTACAGACGGATGCCTTTTACATACTTGTACACACACCCACACACACACCCACACCCACCACAGGGGCACAATACATCTAATTTTATTACTTACTGCGTATGATAGTGTACCAATATCCAAAAACTCTCAGAAGAGCCAATTACGGTAGGCACGAGTAGTGGATCCTTTTTTCAAGACAGTCGTACAGTCATGTTTGGCAGATTTCTGAAAAAAAATGCATAAAATGATTTAAATAATATAATGTCAATAACTGATGATAATAATATGATAATAAAAACAGAAACTCCAATTGTTATAATTATATACAAAACACAACTTTTTAGTATGCAAACATGTTGTGACTGTCCATACATGTATGTAGATAAATGTGTGACGATCCGAGATGACCTACAGAACCAACCATATGCACTTATGCGATAGCGCAAACCAACAGAAATCCATGTATTTAGATTGTATAGATCTTGGTTAACAAAACACTCAAAATTACCTAATATGTGTAACAAACGAAAGAATAAGCAATGACATGGATCTGAAAAAAATGCCTATTTGCAGAAAATGCTTCATGACTCGGACCGATGCAAAACAGCTTTCCAAGCATCAGAAAACATACAATTGTCACATATCATGCATATGTGCATTTATTTCATAAAGATATACAATGCTAATGATGAAATATACATTTGTGAACACAAATACCAACTCATACCTGCATGACAGGAACACTCTCCTATCAGTATGCCTAAAATACCAACAAATCCACAAAATCAGCTAAATTCTAGCTTGTCTGTTTAAAGACCGGATGTAAATAAGATGCTCGAACCATATATTTACATAAACGAATACTTGCATGTATCATCAGACTCCTCGTCATTATTTTTAAGTACCCAAACTGAATGTAAATCCGTTGAAAACAGTAAAAACACATTCAACATCATCCAATTCTTGTTTCGCATAAAGGATTTGGACCACCATTATTTTCACATAGACCGTAATGTTAGCTCTACACAGAATAACACTTACCCTTATGCTCCGTGACACTTCAAATATCCATTAAAATGTATATACGTGACGACAAAACACAAAAATAGCAAAACAACAATGACCACAACTGCTCTATGCACCAGCATTTGACTCAAAATGAAAGTAGATGACCTTTTTTGACAACAACAGCCGAACCACACCTCATTTTGTTTAAAATCTTACCTCATACAAAGTAGTACCACTCAGCACTCTGATGACTGATTCCTTTGCTTTTTGCACCCATATCTTCGGAAATCTATCCTCAAAACAAAAACAGTAAATATACGTACCTCTTTTATGTACTAAATCAATTACACAGTCCCAAATAACACCACTGATGGTACTACTTTCGAGTACGACCATTTTCAACTTTTGACCTCTCTGGTTACCGGTCCAAGTCCATATATGTGCCACTATGTGACCTTGACCAAGTCTGGGAAAATCAGGTCACCAGGTCAAAGGTCAAGGTCATAGGTAAGCGATAGGTATAAACACCAATAACCACCTATATCTCAGTAACGGTTGAAATTGTTATCAAGAACATATGTACCATTTGTAAGGCCTTTCAATTTACTTTTCAAAAATAAAGTCCACTCAAAACGCAACGTTGGTAAATTGTTGCCAAAGGAACCAAAATACGATGACGTCAATGACGTAAAATTTGAAAAATTGACGTAGACACGTAAAATTTGTCAGTTTTGTAGAACATATGATTGCAAATACGAACGGGAAGTTTATTTTTAGCTGACGTCATTAATGACGTCACAGTAACGTAGAAACGAAAGAAGATTAAAATCGCTTCTGCCCAAGAACTACATGTCCCTTCTTGGTGAATCTTTGTCAAAACAATTTACTTATCTTGTAGTTGTGCCTTGCAATTTTTTGGGTCGCGGCGACATTCAATATGGCCGCCAGTGAATATCTAAGAAATACCTTGTTCACGCTTCTCTTCCTAAAGATTTCCAGTCTGATAATGATGAAACTTCGCCAAATAATGTGCGTATGGGTGGGACGTGGGTCAGACGAATGTATACACGTGAAGATGATACATAGCTCAGACCTAAATATTCAGTGTCGGGCGTAACGCAGTACCCGTCTTGCACGCACATACAGATACGCGAAACCATTATTAGGGCTTTCCACCTTCCAGTGGAAAGACCTATTGTTGTTGTTCGGCAAGATTTTGACTTTATTCTTCTCACCGCCACTTTTCATAGTAAGACTGGTGTCACGGCCTCTAAAGTTTACACAGTGATAGAGCTCATTCTGGAATAGTTCCGTGAAGCTTTTGGGGTCATGACGTCAACCAAGATGGCCACCAGTGACGTCATGATAAAAATCTTGTTCGCGCTAGATCTCAGACATTTATGGTCGGATTTGAATGAAACTTACACAGATTGTAAAGGTCATGGTCTAGTTGTGCAAGAAGGTCATACAGGGTCATGACGTCATAACGTGATGGCGTCAGAGACGCCAGACGCTTAAAAACTGGAAAAAAATCGTCAAAAATACATTTATTGCATGACCATTTTGAAACTTTACCACAATCATGTTTTCATCATCTTCTATCGATCGTGTGAAAAATATTTGATGACGTCATCAAATATGGCGGCCATACTTGTTTAATTTTAAACAGGCTAAAATAGAAACTTCTAAGTATATTTCGAAAACCGAACCAGCTACCGCCAACATTGCTCTCATATATGTGCCACTATGTGACCTTGGCCAAGTCTGGGAAAATCAGGTCACCAGGTCAAAGGTCAAGGTCAAAGGTAAGCGATAGGTGTAAACACCAATAACTACCTATATCTCAGTAACGGTTGAAATTGTTATCAAGAACATATGTACCATTTATTGTGACAACTCATAGTATGCAGATTCCTCCTACACATAATTTTTCAGTAGGTCAAAATCGGAGAATTACTCTCGAAAAACTCTAGAAAATGGTGTCGCCTTCTCAACTGGTAGATACTTCACTGAATTATGTATCTTCTATGAACTACACAATGGTTTCCGTGAAAGGCGATTATGATAAATGCTGCTCATAATACTGATGGATGACCTATTCAGTGGTATTAAGTTCAAGAAACAAACAGACCTGATTTCGGCAAAGCATTTAATATCATCAGCCATGAGAACCTGATTATCAAACTAAGCGTATATCGTATTATAACACTGGCACTTGAGCCGCAAATAAAGGAAAGAAAAAATACGATACACCTTCACCCCTATTATCTATATATCACATGGTGCCATATCCCCTTCCCCCACCATCCCCCACATGGTGGGATTCTTGTTTACGCCAAACTGACCAACCTCATTTCGAAGTCTGTATCTTTGTCAAATTACCGAGTTGATTCAAATCCTTTAAACCGTTCGTTAGATCTGATTGCAATGTATCACATAAAATTCACAGTTCTTAAGAAAAAGCACTCTGTTCGGAGACATTTAAGTAAAATCGCCGATTTCAACCATTACAATATTTCCTACTCATGTTTACTTCTGGTTGTACTCAAAGATGTGATCCGATTGGATGATATTTTAACGGTCAAAACATACGTAATCAGAAACCGCAAATCGTCCAATCGGGTCACTTGTTTGAGTACAACCGGAAGTAAACATCAGTAGGAAATATTACTTGGTGTCATTAAAGATTCGCACCATGTGCTATATAGATAATAGGGGGTATCGTTTTTTGTTTTTTTAATAATATTTGCGGCTCAAGTGCCAGTGAATTATAAGGAAAATTCTCGCGTCATGGATAGGCATTCTTACACAATCGCACACATACTGTTGGTGTAAACTTATCCAGGTCATCATCATTATCTGTTTCTTCTTGGGATGTATACTTCTTCTTGGGTTCCTCAAGGATTTATACTTCTTCTCCGGTTCCTCAAGGATTTATACTTCTTGTTGGGTTCCTCAATGAGTCTTACTCTTGGGTTCCTCAAGTATTTATACTTCTTCTTGGGTTACTCAAGGATTATACTTCTTCTTGGGTTCCTCGAGGATTATACTTTTTTTGGGTTCCTCGAGGATTATACTTCTTCATGGGATACTCAAGGATTATATTTCTTCATGGGTTACTCAAGGTTGGGTTCCTCGAGGAGTATACTCCTTCTTGGGTTACTCAAGGATTTATACGTCTTGGGTTACTCAAGGATTTATACTTCTTCTTGGATTCCTCAAGGATTTATACCTCTTCTTGGGTTCTTCAAAGATGTATACTTCTTCTAGGGTTCCTCGAGGATTTATGCTTCTTCTTGGTTTCCTCAAGGATTAATAGTTGTTTCTTGTGTTGCTCAAAGATTTATACTCGGTCCAGATCCTTTTCCTGTATATAATATTGTTACTCTCAGATTATATCCATTTCCGGGTCATATTGCAGATTACACTGTCATTTACATTCCAATCACCTCAGAAAATTAATTTAAACTTCCAAAATGGGAAACAAAATTCAACAATGCAATCACTCAAAATTCATCCACTCTCAAAATGCATTAATACTTTATGCTACCTGCATATTATTCCCTTGAAGCAACATCATGGACAAAGAACCTTGGTGTTGACCTCTCAGATGATCTAACGTTAAACACGTGAAAAGATGACAAATAAAAGCATATCTATCATTAGGATTCCTATGCAGAAACTTCAAAAGACACTCGGAAACATTTAAGTATTTTACAACTCGATTACAAATCCTCTGTATGGTTTCCGCACAATAAACATGCGTGATTATCTAAATTAAAATATATGCTTGACTTCTACCTATAGCTATTGCTTGGAAATTTATCTGGATTTGCTTTCGTTCTGTTGTCAGTAAACCAATTAATGAGAGATAAACTGTCTTTTTTCCAGAGCCTGAATTACATTCTCAATATAGAGTTAAGAATGTAAGAGTCGTCATCGTCGGCATAAGTATATAGGCTACTACCATTTAAAAAGTGGAAAATGTCGTTTATGAATATATTAAAAAGTACTGGTCCTAATATGGATCCATGTGGTACACATTTTTAAATTGTAGAGAAATCACTTTTGACGTTCCAATTTTTATATACAGTTTTAGCTTTCTATTAGGTTGAAGCCATTTTGTAATACACCGTAATACGAGTATTTACGTTTAAATAATAAAAGGTCGTGAGGTAGACAATCAAAGGCTTAATGGTTTATTCTCTTGTTGCTCTGGCTTCTGCAAAGTCACTGAGTACCTTCATTGTGGCTTTCTAGGCTATTGTATTTTTGTATTATATTTACACGAGCATATTTGTGTTTTACTTATATTGCCTATTGATGCTACCTTGTTGGTTAGAGATTAGATCATGGCGGGGATTTCTTTATTTACACTGTCCTGTTTTAATGGGATGACAGTAGCTAAGTGTGAGGTTTGGTGCACCCTAGAACCGGTTTAACCCCCCAGTGGCCTTTGTTGCCACTGACCGTTCCAAGGCGGTAGCCCTATTGTCAACCCTTTTGTGTTTGTGACGTCGTTTGCATTTTTTATTACTTTTGCCTTCTCGTTTGTCTGTTTGCGTGTTTGTTTTTGTATTTTGTGGTTGACTGTGGTCCTTGAATGCTGTTTTCCCTGTCCGATATTTTTTATCTTTCTTTGGATAGATACATTAACATGGATGCAACATATGTATTATTATCTAACGCCTCCGTCCAGTCCTCAGTAACCCTTAAAAGGGTAATTTGACAACCGTAAACAGGTCTAAAAGCAGATAAAAAAACATTGACATTTTTTTTTTTAAAAATTCAACTATCTGGCAGTACAATGATCTTTCAAAATAGTTAGACAGAACGGGCAATATGCTGACTGGTCTATAATTACATTTATCGAGTGTACTATTCTTTTTGTGGAGAGGGGTTATTGTGCCAGCTTTAGACAATTAGGGAAGACTGAATTAGAGTAGGACTTGTTAACCAACGCTGTTACTGGCCCTGAAATTGTTGGTTAAGCTAGCTTAACTAGTTTGGCTGAAATTCTATCATTTCTTAGTTTGAAGTTAATATATTTGTTTTCCAATAAAGTCCGTATTCACTGGTGTCCAATTTAATTGTGCCTGGCTAAGATTGTTATCTGTTTTTAATGTACTATATCCGTACTTTGAATTCAGAGCTAGCGAGCATTTCTGCTTATCTTACAACACCATTGCTGGAGAAGGATACAGTTTCCCAGCGTGTGTACATTTTGGAGACTATGAAGGTTTCTGTACATATTAATCAGAATAAGCTCCCCACTATGTACTGGATTCCAAAACAAAAATCCACACAAAGCATGTTTTATCGCAAATTCTATTTCATGTACCAGCACTAAAGTGTCAAGACTGTTGACCTGATGCCTGTTCGCGTTTAAAGAGCATGTTGTATTATATTGCGAAAAGGTGTTTAAAAATAACACGGATCAAGATTTCTTAAATTTTTAAAAAAAATAGTTTTCATTCGTACAAACATGTCTTATTGTGTGACATCAATATCTGTGCTATTCAGGAATCAATATATGTTTTGGTCAATCAAAAAGTCCTTGATAAGTAACGGTGTAAGCATTTCCATGCCTCTACTATGAACACCTACGACTTTTCAACTCTATACACCACTCTACTACATAACCTGATCAAAGATAAATTGATTCAACTTATACAGAAAACATTTGCTAGAGAAGGTACTACCTCTCTTGCATGTAATAATGTCAGGGCTTCAAACGCCCATAATGATAAGTATAACATGTGGACGTGTGCGATGCGTGTAGAGCGTTATTCTTTCTTTTATATAACATCTTCATTAGACAGCTCGAATTCCATGGCAGCATTCCTCTATCTTCATCTCTCGATTTCAAATGCTTACATACATAATACAATTTATGATAAGAGAGATGAATTAACTTGACATCGTTAACTATCAGCATTTAGATGGGGACGTACCTCGTGCTACATCATACGGGATGTATATCTCCCAGCTAATTCGTTTTGCTAGGGCATGTAACGCTGGTAAGGATTTCGATTATCGAACTGACGTTATTATATGTAAAGTTCTTCAGCAAGATTTTCTTTATCATAAACTACGTAGATATATCGCCGCAACGAAAATCTGCCGGAAAAAAACAAAACCAACCTAAAAACTTTATTCTATGGAGCGCACTTTATGTTTGGTGATTGGCCCCTCTACAGTCAGTCATTACGCTTCACTTTTCTCATGTGTGATGACCAGACAACCTCGTGGGACTACATGATTGAACCTTCTGAAACCCTAAAAGGGGAGGTTGGTGCATGAACCTTTGTCCCGCGGGTTTTCTGGTCGTACCCTAGTTGTGTTTTCTCTTGGGATGCAACTGCTGTGGTTGTTCATTACAATGCTGGATACATCCTGAGGTGTTTCTAATTATGTTTTTATACATATATATATATATATTTACAATAACATATACGTGTATCGTTTCCTAATTTCTCTGGATGTGGACTTTATTAGAGATTTCCTTTTTGATGGGTTGTACTTTAATTTACACTGTCTTGACAATTTGAGCGTTAAAGACAGGATAATGGCGAGGTTGTGCACACTTAAAATCGATATAAGCGAACCGGTGGGCCATAATGCCCTCTGACCGTTCCAAGTTGGTAAACAAACTGTCTTCTCCAATCTTTATGTTGTATATTGTCTTGTTCATTGTATTGTTAATTTGCTTTTTGTTTGTGGTACAGTGCCGATATACGGTGCCATTGCGTTTGGCTGCTGTGATTTCTTTAGGACATTTTTTCTTATTTTTGGATGAGTTATATTTATAGTATCGTTAGCAATAATTTAAGCAACATAAACAAAAAAGTCATTGAAAACATTACTCACTTCTTGTTAATCATGAACAAGTTTATCGTTTTCGCATAATATAGTATCTGTTTGTGTTTTGTTGCCTTTATTTTTTAGGAAGGGTTTTAAAGTAGGCCAGAAGTCTTTGATTTACACCCCACAACTCATCTTTCTATAAAGTATTAATTTATTGATTTTCTTCTAAGACTGATAACCAGATTTTTTTGTTTTGTACAATTTTCCCAGTTCTCTAAGGATTTGTTAGCGCTGAATTTATTAAGAATTCTCTTTTTGTATATAGCCTGTTTTAGAACTTTGTTCATAAAGGTAATGGCTTCTGTAACACTATTTTCTTCTTTATGGGAGCTTGCTTATCTGCCACATATGTAAAAGTTTGACTAAAATTATTACATATCATCAGTCTCCTCTTCATCAAAATGTATCTTACACAGTTCAGTTTTAGGTTCCTCATTACAATTTTCAGTATGAAATTGCTTAAAGCTTCTATAATTACAACATTTTTGTTTCAGTACCTGGGTCTTTTCCAGTTTAAATTGTACTGCCATAATCATGATAATATAATAACATCACTTAAACCATAAAAAATGTGCATGTTTTACTACAAATTGTTTTATTACTTGTTAAAATGACATCTAGAAATTGTGGTTGACTATTAAGTTGAAAGCATGTTGGATTATGCATAGTATTTTCCAAACCAAAGATATCACATGTTTTTAAGTGGTTGGCATTTAGTTTCTTCGAGTACATTGTAATTTAAATCGCCAGGTAGCATGATGTTATATTTGCTGGTTGCTCGACAATTTGGCCCATTTTATTACATATTAATGCTGCCTTGTTTGTTGGAGATTATAACCCGGCGGGGATATCTTTCTTTAAAACACTGTCCCGTGTATTTGGATGACAATATATTAAGAGTGAAGTTTAGTTTAAACTATAACATGGTTTAAACCCACAGCGACTTTTTTGCCACTGACCGTTCCAAGGCGGTAGCCCTATTGTCACCCCGTTTGTGATGTTCTATCTTGCCTTTTATTCATCTTTAAAGTTATTCTTTGTTTCTGTATGTGTTTGTGGTTGACTGCCGTCCTTGAACTTACTTTTCCTGTTCGATTTGTATATCTACTTTATCTAGCGTTAAGTTGCAGTATTCTTCAAAAACACTTAAAAGTGACTTTAAGACATGAAGGTTTGTAAGCACCAATAACAAGCCTTTTCATGTGTCCAGAATTACCTCAATACTTATAGATTCAATGTCGCCAAACTCAAACTCAGGTTTGTGTTCACCGACTATATCAGACCGTAGGTATGCTGCTAGCCGCCACCATTTGGTGTTTGGTCAGCCCTCCATTTGTGAAATTTGTCAACAGTTACTGCAAACTGTGTATGGGGGAAAGAGTCATCTATTTTTGTTTCAATAAGAAAAAGAAGATCAACAGTGTTTTTTGTTAAAAGTTTTTGTATACATTAACATTTTTTTCTAAGACTATGTATATTCAAGGCAGCACATACAAATATATTCGGTTGCTGTTTTCCTACGTCTTTTAGCGAGTCAAAACTGTTTTGCTGGTCGTTGCTGTTAGTTGTTAAAATGGGCAAATCCGGTATTTTCATAGAGGAAGTGCTGGTGAACGACTCTGTGAAATGGCCAAGCAGATCGCACTTCTTGCATACCCATGGATCATCAGTGTTACTCATTACGTTATAATATTTTGGCAAGATATTTGCACATTTAATGTGCCACCAGCCAGTTGTAACACGTTTCACAGTATATGGATCTGTGGTTACTAGCAACTGGCCTGTGACTATGATCACATGGATACTTTTCTGGTCCTGGGTTTGTAGAGATGTCACCATTTAGCATCAGGGTCAGTAAAAGTCTATAATGTTTCAGTCTGCCTTCCAAAGGGATATAGCTAGGTTTTTGTTCTAGAGTGTCTAACATAGTAGTAAAACATAGATGAGTTGTCGATTTTAGAAACTACGCCAATGTTGTACCGAATAATGTGTCTTGTACTCATAAATGGTTTGTAAAAGTTACCATACATACTGCCGGATGGTGCCTCACGGTTCCCAATATGCATCAATATAAACAAGTTACTGATGGTTTGGTGAAAGATTTGCTTCTTTCTGAACGTACGATAGAAGAAGCAGCATGGCTATAAGTCTAATGTGTAATTTCATCGTTGGTTGTGTCCTTTCATGTTTGATCTAGTTTGTCCTTTCATGTTTGATCAGAGTAAAGGAGGAGGTTAAATTCTTCCAGTAAGCATCCACTGACGTTGACCATAAGGAAAAAATCCATGTCTTTAAAACGCTATTTCGATAAACGAAGACATGTAAAATGAGTAAAACTGATTTAAAATGCACTGTCCACAATTTAAAACGAAATGTGGGTGTAAAACTAATAAATGTATGATTTTCATTTAAGCCCTAGAATATATTTTGCCGCTTACCACACATGCGCTTTAATTCGTTCAACCCGATGTATGAAAGTGAAATATGTCCCTCTCATGCCCCCACGTCTGTATTGACTAACACGCCAAGGCAGAAAACTAATGGACTGGGTTCGAGCCTCGATTACAAAAAGTTTTGTTAAAAACCGGAAATCTCTTTATTTTAGTAGTTTTCGTTACCACAAACGAGTTATATTAGTCATTATTGACATCATTATTTTAGTTCTAGGAAGACGCGTGCAGCAAGGCTGGTTGGTTATATTTTTCATAGCACTGTCGTTCATTTATTTAAAAATAACTGCTCATACCAGAGCTGGAACATATAACCTTGCTGTATATTTTTGGAATACAGATGAGTAATGAATGAGTATCTGTGCGAACAGATGAGTAATGAATGAGTATCTGCGCGAACAAATGAGTAATGAATGAGTATCTGTGCAAACAGAGGAGTAATGAATGAGTATCTGTGCGAGCAGATGAGTAATGAGTGAGTATCTGTGCAACAGATGAGTAATGAATGCGCATGTGTGCGAGAACCAATCATGATGGAAAATATTAGTGCCAGTCTAGCGTGTACACGGAAAATGAACCAAGCGGCAGGAACCTCGTGAGTATGGCTTGTTCGTTACAAAAACTCGTATGTTAAAAAAACGCGTTACTTTACAATCACCCCTCGTATTTAAACTATCTAAAATGAGATAAACGTATATCGGTTTACAATCAGTATTTAGTCCTCGTATTGCTAAATTGCATTGCTAGTATAACGCATACTGTTTGCAGTAAACGTGAGCGTCATTGCAAATTACACGGTATTGTCAAATGTCAGTCCTTTAGAAATGGTTCGTCCTGTCGTAGGAATTGTATTAGTATTACCCCGTATAATGACATGTTGTCGTGAAAAAAGGTCAAGAAAACGTTGTATTTATTTTTTCAATTGATTTGGATACTTTGCACTACCGAAAATGAAATGTATATATATCAATAAGGGGTCTTTTTGATAAATATTTCACTATTGTCGCAAACAAAAACTTTCATGTAAGTTATTAATTTATTTTGTGTACAGTTTAGCAATAAAAGTTGGTAAATAATATCAAAACACGTTTTAGACTATACGCTTACTTTAAATATAGACTTATTTAATGTCGGTTAACAGCTAAGTAACGTATTTACGTCCACCATAGAATAATAGTGGTATACACTAGCATGACCTTGGAGTACGGAAGCTGCAACTCAGAAAATGTCAGAAATTGCAGAAAATAGGGTCCTATAGAAACCACAGCGATATAGGGTCCTATAGAAACCTATACGGTCCTATAGAAACCACAGCGTCCGCACGCAATGGCATCGTAGGTCCGCACTGTACTGCAAACAATGACTTGATAGTACAATGAAAAAGACAAAAAACAACAGAAAGGGTGGGGGACGACAGGGTTACATCAATACAATGTAAAAAGCAACACAGACCACTACCTTGTATCATTTCGCTAGACATCAGCTATTGATCTACCTACTAAGTTTCATGAAACTCAGATGATAAATGTAGGCGGAGTTGAGCGGAAATGATTTACATTTGATAAACTTCAAAGTCCCATAACTCCGCCAAAAATCATTCAACTAGAACGTCCTGACAATATGCGCTATAGACATCATAGTGATACTTCTTATATCATGAAAATCAGACGAAAAATGTACGAGTTGAGCGGACAAGCTTTTGATTTGAATAACTTTACTGTCCCGTGAATCCGGCAAAAAGCATTTAACCGGAACATCCTGACAATATGCGCTACTAGAGATCATACTGATACTTCCTATATAGTGTCATGACAATCGGATGAAAAAGATAGGAGTTAATCAGAAAAGGTTTAGATTAGAAAAACTTCAAAATCCCGACAAAAATCAGTCAACAGGAACATCCTAACAAAATGCGCTACTAGACATCATACTAATTCTTCCTATGAAGGTTCGTGAAATTCGGATTAAAAATGTAGGAGTTAAGTGGACAAGCTTTAGTTTCGGACGAAAAACGTAGGAGTTGAGTGGACAAGCTTTAGTTTCGAAAAACTTCAAAGGCCCGTAAGTCCGCCACAAATTAATCTACTAGAATGTCCTGAAAACATATTATACTAGACATCATACTAATACTTCCTGTGACGTTCCGTGAAAATTGAATGAAAAACGTAAGAGGAGTTGAGCGGACAATATTTGGAATAGAAAAACTTCAAAGTACCGTAACTCCGCCAAATACCATTCAACCGGAAGGTCCTGACAGCATGCGCTACTAGACATCATACTGGTACTTCATATAAAGCTTCATGAAAATCGGATGAAAATCGGATGAAAATCGTAGGACGAGTTGAGCGGACAAGCTTTAGATTCGAAAAACGTCGAAATCCAGTAACTCAAACTCAACCAAATTCAACCAAACCGTCCTGACAATATGTGTTACTAAACATCATGTCATACTGATGCTTATTTTGAGTGGATGAATAACGTATGAGGAGTTAAGCGGAAATACATACGGACAAAGGAACGAACATGATAGCAAATATATGTTCCATCGCAAATTTCGGTGAGCATAACAAAAAAGACATATGGAACATTAAGGAGTATATAAACAGTAAGAACGTGTAAAATACATTACAAACAAACATGAGAGACGAATTTTGCAAACAGACGTATGTTAAAAGAAAGAAATCGCGAATCTGTGTGACTGAAATACACTTAAAAGGCGGTCACCGTATAAAGTACATGTTGTGTGTCCTCGTTTTAAGTCGAGATTTTTTGGGGATTGTTTTTAAGGTCAAGGAAACATATTAATTACAAGATTGCATTTAAATATCAACTCACAGCAGAATGTCACGTAGGCTGTTTATAAGTGGATGACGATTGTAGCGTGGTTAAAAGTCTGTGAACGGGCTTTATACATTCAATGTGTTTATTTCAATATGTTATTTACTTAAAATCTTACCAAAACAGTCAATAATGATTTTTATATCTATTTTTGTACATAGTTTATAATAAGAAGTCGAAACATCTTGAAACTAGAAGGCCAAGTGAGAATCTAGGGTTGTCCCATGAATACAACTACATGATACGATGACAAGAGTCACTATTTACATGATTACGACAGACAATGATAAGGGCGGTCCCAATACAATCGTCATACGTGATTAAATTTCATTTTAAAGTTAACAAGAACTGTATGAACAGTATGATTCTTGTTTTTCTATTTATACACTATAATTAGTATACATGAAAAATTACATGATTACTTTTTTCTGAGTTGACAAACGTTGCATTGCCCTGGACCTTTGACGGTCCAATGTCTATTAATTGTCATAAGGTTGCGGGTCACTAATTGCTTTCCATTGGGCAAATACTTGCTTTTCCGAAGATAAAAATAAAAAGGTTTGTACAAATAATTCATACTGTTACGTATCACCTATTTAAATATATGATATCACCGATTCATTCTGAATGCGTGATATCACGTATTGAATGAGTGATATCATCTATTCGAATCAGTGATATCACCCATTCGAATCAGTGATATCATTTTTTTCAAAACGAATGTGTGATATCACCCATTCGAATGGGTGATATCACTGTATCGAATAGGTGATATCACCCATTTAATAGGTGATATCACCCATTCATTTTGAATGAGTGATATCACCTATATCGAATCTGTGATATCACCAATTCAGAAATAAACTCTATATGAAGACTGATCCCATCCAGGATCTGTGTAACTAAATAGAGCGACCCTTTTGCGGGCTTTTTCGTCATCGGCAGATAATGGCCGGCGTTCATTGTATGGTCGCACACAGCAGAAGGGGTATACACCCTACCAAACTCTACATACAGGGTCCGATCAAGAAGATGTGGATGTGCCGCTCGCCATCAGGATTGGTATTTGTTTTATAATTAGTTATATTTAATTGATACAAATAAACTCAAGAAGCCCCTGTTTGTTTTAGAATTGTTTGAATACATTCATTATGTATTTAATTGATAAAACAAATAAACTAAATGAGACATAAACCACCAAAAGAAATAGCACTGATCATATAAAGAAACAACCAGAAGAAGGTATTTCCTAACTATAGTTACGCGCTAGGAATAGCTATTTTAACCTTGGCGGTAAAATAAATCTCAGTGTATTACAAATCTATTATTAACTTTTGAATTTCTATAGGACTAACGCAACGTATTGTAAGTTATAATTAATAATTATTGCATATTATTATATTACTGTTAATGTTCCATCTCTGTCTTAGAATCATATTACGTTTTCAATTGGTTATTAATTAAATAGCTTTTTATTTTTTTTAAATAAATTTAGCCACAAAGCCTGATCTACTTCCTTTAAATAAGTCATTCAAATGTAAATAAGCCCACCCTTCACAAATTACACTGAGAAACACAGTGTGAATATTACAACTAACCGTTAGCAATATTATATAATACTAGGGACGTATAATGTCCTTCCTGATAATACTTTTTGGGGCGAGTCAGTATTGTTCTTGTTGTAAAAACGAATAGGTGATATCACTGATTCGAATAGGTGATATCACTGATTCAAAACGAAAGGGTGATATCACATATTGAATGGGTGATATCACCTATTTGATTGAGTGATATCACTAATTCGTTCTGAATCAGTAATATCACCGTTTCGAATCAGTGATATCACTTATTCGAATAGGTGATATCACTCATTTAAATAATTGACATCACTGAATTGTATTAAAAAGCATCATATATGACTAGTTTGTGCACTCCCACCTACCACTCATTATGCTGTAATATCTTATACTTATTTACATTATGTTGATGTTTCCATATGTAAGAGAACTATTTTACATGATTATATTTACATGATCATAATTATGTATTCTTTGGAAACAGTATATTTATCTCCGTTTACATATGCATGTATAGTTATCTTGATGCTTATATACATACCTCCTATTTGTGGAAATGTTTTTTACATTTGTTTTAAAGGAAGTTGTAGGTCTTTTTCAGAAGCATTCCTTCTATCATCCGTTCCTGTACCAGGAGGACCTTTCTCTTCTCAATATTGGATCAGAACATACTCATTTTTTTTTAAATTCTATGTTTATTATTTGCCTGAATACATACGCCTATTACCTACGATTGTTTCTGTTGTTTTTACAGGTTTGAGGTCAGAGAATAATTCACTCACGACATTACGAGTGAGTAAATCTTCTTTCTTTTCAACATTTTAGGCAATTTTTATTTTTAAAAGAAGGTTTTATTTGCTTTATCTGCTGTGCTACAGTAAGATTATACCGAAAATGAGGTTTTATTCAAATGTCAGATTTGTTTGACGAAACACCACATATTCAGCTAGAGAATGTACACATTTTGTATTTTTATAGGTGTCACATACATATGATGCACAGCAACCTAATGGTAACATTAATGGTGGTGCGAGACCATAAACTTACAAACAAACGGTCGTCGGACGACGTGCATCAAATCGTCATACCAGTAGATCTAATAACACCAAATACTTTAAATGAAAATAGGTTATGTTCACTAGTTAACCAAATAGTTCGGTTTTAGATCTATGTACTTCTATACAGAGTATAACATGCACGTAAAAGTCGTTATTCAAGATGACCGTTTCTAACCTTTGAGAAGAACGGATTGTCGTGTATTCATCTCCTACGCCTAACATAACCATGACTGTTGTAGTATTTTATTTTTAAAAAAAAATACATTCAATTCTGTATATCTTTAGTTCATCAAGTTGTTTCTGGGTGTCAGCTTGCTTACTATAGTCGAAGTTCCTTTGTTATGTGTTAAAGGGTTTAGGCACGGTTGAACAAGTCTCCATGTAATGCATTACAACTTGACTGTTTTACGCAGTATTCACGTATTGAATGGACTAAATAATGTCAGACTTTACAAGGTCATATTTCTCTTTTTTTTGTGAATCGTAAAATTGCTGTAGTTTGTCCTTACCTAATGATAACCTTCTTGAAATTGCAGGGTGGAGGCTGAATAGTATCATATTCCGTATTTGTAATGATTTTGTATATTTCCATTGCACTTCAAACAAAATCGCTATTTTTCATGAAATATAAATGTGATTACAAGAAACACAAGAAAGGATGTATGCTGACAAAATAATTACAACAAAGAATAAACAAGTTATGCGGGTAAACTGTGAAGGTCACTGTGTAAACAGGCGATGTATAAGTATAAACCCAAAGAGACTGGGCTGCTGGCGGACGGGATAATTTCTTAAGAACGGTAAAACGGTTGGACATACCCGGTATTAAAATGTGTGGCTTTTGTTTTCTACACCGTTTGACTTTCATAGGAACACGAAACACCATGTTTAGGAATTTTGAGACAATCAGAGTTTGCAATTGTTAACTACTATTCATCAAATTCAAAATATCCTCTTATTATTAGAAAGGACTTTAGCAATAACATGTTACACTTATATCATTTACTGGTGCGTTTTCCTTGACCGCTAGTATATTTAGAATAATTAAAAACATCACGTGTGTCTACCTTGATCTAGATATTTAATTGTTATACATTTGTTCCCCAATACCTGCATTTGCAGTTTGTTTACTATTTCAGTCCGGATCAAATCACGTGTGTCTACCTTGACCTAGATATATAATTGTTATACATTTGTTATGCAGTTTGTTTACTGTTTCAGTCTGGATCATGTTCTTACCGACGTGACATATAGCAAGATTTCACCTTTAAGAAATAATTAAGAAATTATTAAGAAATCGGTTTTGGGAACTAAAAAAATATAAATAAATACAATAATTAAAAAAATCATGTTATTTGTTCAAAACAAACATATTTTAAGTTTTCCTGAAAAAAATGTCCCAGAGTACTTTAGTTATAGACTAGGTGTGAAAGTCCATCTGGTCGACATTTAATACATAACTGTTTTCATCAGTTATTAACTGTTTTCATCAGTTATTTCACTGGCCTTTCTAATATACCCGAGCTTTCATTGATATCAACAATCTGGCCATGTTCGGTTAAGATCGGATCTATTTAAGAAAGTCAAGGGCAATAACTTCAGTGTTAAAGGTCCGAATTGGCTGGCTTTCAGACTTGACCAAGCTTTTATTGATATCAACAATCTGGCAAAGTTTGGTAAGTATCGGATGACAAATGAAGGTCCTATTGTGTTAAAGAGGCCAAATATAGTGCAACAAGTCAAAATTTTACCCAGTCGTAGAGAACACTCGGGACTGGTGTCCCGAACATTTTGACGTCATGACGTCATCCAAGATGGCCGCCAGTGATGTCATCAAACAAATCTTGTTATCGCTAGATCTCAAACATTTATAGACGGATTTGAAAGAAACTTTCACAGATTGTAGAGTTTAGGTTCCAGTTGTGCAGGAATGTAAAAATCTGTCTCTATGTCATAACGTCTTGACGTCAGTGACGTCACAATGTTATGAAAAGTCCTTCTTTTTCAGTGATAACATCTTTCATGTTTTATTATTGAAAAATCCATCAATGTCATTGTTTCAGTCGACGCTGACAGTTTTAACGTCATGACGTCATTCAAAATGGCCGCCAATGACGTCATTTAAGAAATCTTGTAATCGCTATATCTCCTTCCCTTATGACCGGATTTTGATGCAACTTTCACAGCCTGTAGGAAAATAGGTTGATTGTGCAAAAATTTCGAAAATTGTCAATGACATCATCCAAGATGGCCGCCAGTGACGTAAAGATACCAATAATCATGTTAGCACAAGATCTCCAACATTTATAGTCGGATTTGAATGAAACTTTCTCAGATTGTAGAGTTCAGGGTCTAGTTGTGCAAGAATGGAAAAACGTGTCTCTATGTAATAACGTCTTGACGTCAGTGACGTCATAATGTTATGAAAATCCGTTTTTTTTCTGTGATTACATTTTTGAAGTTGATTTACTGTATAATCAATCAATGTCATTGTCTCAGTCGACGCTGACAGTTTTAACGTCATGACGTCATCCAAAATGGCCGCCAATGACGTCATTTAAGAAATCTTGTAATCCTCATATCTCCTTCATTTATCATCCGAGTTTGATACAACTTTCACAGTTTGTAGATATCAACATCTTGTTGTGCTATAATGTGGAATGTTGTCATGTCGTCATCAAAGATGACCTCCAGTGACGTCATAGATGAACTATTGTTTTGTCTATATCTTCTGTATTTATTGTCGGATTTGAATAAAACTTTCACAGATTGTAGAGTTCAGGGTCCGGTTGTGCAATAACGTCATATGGTATGCCGACGTCCTGACGTCAGAGACGTCATGACGTCAGTGACATCAGACTATTCAGAAATTCGTTTTGTTACACTGATTGCATGTTCGAAGTTATTTTCGTGATAAATCAAGCAGTGTCTTCATTTACGATAACTCTGACAGTTGTGACGTCATGACGTCATTAAGACAGGAAAGCCCGTTTGATCAGGTTCTGATCAAAATCTAGTTAGTTATTGGGTTTGTTACTGACCCCCTACAGAAATATGTGGGGTCAGTTAATTAGATTTATAGGGGGCGAGGCGATCAGTTAGATTTATAGGCGGCGAGGCGATAGTCGAGTCCCCCTATACATCTGACTGACCCCACATATTTCTGTAGGGGGTCAGTAATAAACCCAATAACTGATTTATTGCATCGAGCACCTTTTTTAAGGCAAACGCCGATATTTAACCCATTATAATGGAGCGTCAACGTCATTGAGACGTTCGCGCAATTTGACGTCATGACGTTGACGACCGGTACAGTTTAAAAACATTATTTAATTTACTTATTATGTTTGTTACTAACGATTTAAAGAACTATTTGCAAATGCTTTAAACTTTGAATCAAAATTGTAGTCCATATTGTTTTAGTGACCCTCTATGAAATCTACTGACCCACTATAGAATAATAGAGGGTCACCATGTGACAGCTCTAATCCAATGAAATTCCTAGGATTTTGTGCGAGGTGCAATAAATATGTATCAATGAGTTACTTGATTGGGTCACGGTGACCTTGAGCTTTAACCTACTGATCTCAAAATCAATAGGGGTCATTCTCTTACCACGGGCAGTCCACCCATGAAGTATAATGAAATTTACTTTAGGTGCAGAGGAGTTACCAAGCAGACTAGGCATTTAATGATCGGGTCACAGTGACGCTGACCTTTAACCTACTGACCCCAAAATCAAAACGGGTCATTATCTTACAACCGGGAGTACATCCATGAAGTATCAAGATATTTGCTCAATGGGGGAGGAGTTGCAGAGCGGACAACTTTTTGTCTACAGACGGACAGACAGACGAACAGTTGGACAAGCCGAAACCAGTATACACAACTCATCATTAAAACCTAGTTTTTTCAAGGTTTCAAGAATGCCGTAACGTGTAATTATACATGCGTGCGTAGCAGCATATCAGTTGTTTGATGGTGGAATTGTGTTTTACGTCATTTTCAGCAGATGTTTAAATTAGTCTATATATAAATGTTGATGTTTAGTGGCGAAGGACAGATAGTCAACTCAATACATTCGTCGGTAGTTTAGTTTGAGATATAATTTATCTTAGAAGCTATTCATACAGTAGCCTGGTTCCATGGCCCCCACACTGCTTTGCTCCTGTGCAAAGCACTTTGCTCCTGTGCAAAGCATTGTGGAAGGCCAAGGAACCTGGCTATTCATACAGGGCCAATACAGCGGTGCAGTCTAAACACCAGTCACATGTCAGGCAAGCAAGATTTAAAATACAATCTCGCCATTACGCTCGGTTTTCTACGCATTTTTGTTTATTTGAATTCACAGTATCAATGGTTAAATTATTTTTTCGATTCTAGTAATAGTTGAGTATATTATATGTTATTACTGTATTAAAACCTAATCAATTCATTATCAATGGTTTAAGTATTTCAAAACCAATTACGTTAGGCTCGTTATTTTTGAGTATATATGTTATTAATGTATTAAAACCTATTGTAAAACGTAAAATGTTTATTCAAAACTCTATTTCTAAAGTAAAATGCTTCTTCATTTAATCACTTGAACGTTATTTCGTTTCGAAAGTTTACAATAATGTGCATGACCGAACTAGGCATGATGCACCAAAAATAAAGCCCCAAAAGGCTTAATATTTCATGCTGTAATCCCGACCTTGCGGAACAGTGGTCAGTATTACATTGAAATTTACTTATTATAAAACAGCTAATTGTCATTAAATTTGATTTCACCGAATGAAAGATTCGCTGACGGCCATATGGCAGCGATCAAAATGAAATTTTGATAACGCCACCGCCAAAGGATTATTGTTGAATAATTATATATGTTATTAATGTATTAAAACCTATTGTGTAACGATTCTGCCTTTAAAATAATATAAAATAGGCGTCAAAACGTTTCCAATCAAGGTCCACAGTCACTATCTTTGTCACAAAAACCGTTGTCCGTGGTAACCGTTGGCATTCTATCTTCGGCACTCTTAACCGTGTCTATCACACTTGGCAGTACGTTGTGCCAGAAGTTGACGCTCCTGGCGTATAACCTCTGACCTACTGATGACGTTGTGGATATGTTGAGGTATTGTTCAGACTCGAGATCGTACTTTGGCCAGGTGGTCTTCACAATGTCACCGACTTCCCTTGGATAGTTTGGATCTCTGAAAGAAACGAATTAGGCATTGTGTAGATTTTCTAATAAACTCGATATGTAGTAGCTATATACATATACAGTTATCGGAGTGATGTTGCGTTCTCTCTTGCACTACAACTATTAAGGAATGCGTGGCCGAGGGGTGAGCATACTCGTCTCTCGTGTCGAAGGTCCCGGTTCGATTCCCGGTGGGGGTCACGTCCGATTTTTCAGACGTACTCCCGCAGTACCTGTCTCGGGCAAGGTACTGTGATAGTAGGGGATGTTAAGCCGTCGGTCCCGGGTGCAGGGAGAGCCCCTATGCACGTTAAAGGTCTCGCTGAGCTTCTGTAATAATCAGTGATTCAAAACGCCCGTAAACCCTTCCTCGGAAACGAAGCTGCCGTGATAATCAGAAATTGATTGTGTGCAGTATCGGTAGAAAACTAAAGGAAAGATACAGCCAATTATAATTATATCTGACTACGGATATTGGCGAAGAGTTCCGATCGATCTGGTTATCGATCTAACTAGAAGCGGGGAATAAAATTTGACAATGCTTGCGCAATTGATTCACCATAAAAATGTTATTGTAAGAGACCATTCGATATCTAGAATGTTTTCACCTCCAACCTACCGTGAAATAATCAAATTTAAACAAGAGCCCAAGAGAGCATGTGGACGCTCTACTTACTAAAATGGCTTATATCTAGGTTTGTCGTCATAACATCCCATCAGTACTTCTTTTAAACAAGAAGGCCTACATGTGAAAATCCTAGCGGCAGCACGGTTGACCTTTCCTATCAAAAGTTAGCGGATTTGCATGAATGCTTTGTTTGTTGCAACTCATTTATTCAATAAATGGGGCCTTACAACACCATTAATTATTCACTGACTGACTGACTGACTGACTGACTGACTGATTGACTGACCCACTCACTCATTCACTCATTCATTTATTACATGGGGCCTTATGACGACTGCGTTACAAAAAGTTTGCTTGTTTTGTTTGTATGGTGTTATTACGTCATTTTCAACACATGTAAGGTTTTATATGACAGTCGATTTTTTGTGGTGGAGGCAGACCACCCACTTTTCCTAGGTAGAAACAGTACCGTACACCTCCCGCCATCCGTAAAAATCGATACTTCCTCACTTACAATTCAAGCTCCCAGTAGGATTCGAACCCGCAACTGCGAGAGGCTAGGTTTACAACGCAACGTCGTTAGCCATTCGGTCACGGAGACGATTTATTTTATTTTATTTTATTTGAATGGAGTTTTACATCATTTTACATGATTTTAGCACTTACTTTTGAAATTAAACCAATTTGTTTGACTGCATGTAAGTAAATATTACTTTTTACGAAAAGAAAATCACCAAGGAGGGTGGAAGTGGAAGGTGTGTGTGTGTGTTTAAGCGTGTCTGTGTGTGTGTGTGTGTGGGGGGGGGGGGGTATTAAGAGCCGCCTATAGAGAGGCAATGCTGAACAGGAATCCGGGAACCAGCTCTACACTTCCAAACGAATTTATTCCTATGGTTCATTAATGTGCTCGGATGATACACGGGACCGCGCAGTTTACGTCCCATCCATCAAAGGCACGAAGTTAGAAGTAAATAATTAACCGTAAATAATTAAAAAAATAAATAATGGACGGGAATGAAGTCGGAGTTAGCCGAATTGGAAGTTAACTGCACGCACACCACAAAAATGGTTATATGGCCCCAACAGAAATGAACAGGCCCCGCTCTCCATTTCCTTCTAGATAAAACATATGCAGAATGGGCATAGCACCTTCTCATCTGCAGAACTGCAAAGCTGATCTGCAGAACTGCAGTTGTTGCAAATTCTATTGTAAACACTCACTCATCTTTCACTGGAGCCACGATCATTGTTTTCTGCCACCACTCAAGTAGCACATGAAACAATACAGGGATGACGATTAAGAATTTTAAGAACGACACAATGATTAGGAATTAAAAAAATGACACAATGAACATGACTTCGGGGAAATTGTACCTCCTTTATACATGTAACATTATCAACACATGTTTACTGACATAAAGTTGCGGTGGCCGATAGGTTAGCTTTCAAAAAGTTTGGGTTCGAATCACAGTGCGATCACATCTCAGATTTTTAAAACATACTCCCGCAGTAGTTTACTCGTGCAAGGTATTTTGAAACTATGCATTATTTCAAGTGGAGTGTAAAGACGTCGATCCCCATTACATGGAGAGCCCTTACCCCGTGCACGTTAAAGATATTGCTGAACTTTTGTGTTTCCACAACCGTAAACCTAAGCCTTATCTCTGTGTCGTGGTTTCATATGTCCCCAAATAAAGGTTTTTAAAGTAAAGCAAAGAAAAGGAAAGAAACAAGAAATATCACTGTAAGTGATAAATGCCCCCCGAAGTGTCCTCTGACCTCTAAGTATGACCTTGACCTTGGAGCGATGGGACCTGGGATTTGTGCACGACACCCTCACTTGGTTGTGGTGAGCATTTTGTGCCAAATTATTTGAAATCCGTCCAGGCATGCAAAATTTATTGACAGGACACAATTTGACCTTTGACCTCTAAATGTGACCTTGACCTTGGGGGCCACAGACCTGGATTTTGTGCGCGACACATCGTCTTGTTGTGGTGAGCACTTGTGCCAAGTTATTTTAAAAATCCGTCCATGAATGCCAGAGTTATTGACCGGACACGATTTGACTTTTGACCTCCAAGTGCGACCTTGACCTTGAAGACTGGGGTTTTGCGGGGGACACATCGTCTTGTTATGGTGATTACTTGTGCCACAAGTTATTTAAAAATCCCTGCAGGGGTTGTGACGTTACGGTCCGGACACGAAATTGCATACCTGATTTTCACCTATGAACTGCAAGTGTGACCTTGACCTTTGAGGTACGGACCAGGGTTTTGCGCGCGACACATCGTCTTGTCATGGTGATCACTTGTGCCAAGTTATTTAAAAATCCCTGCAGGGGTTGTGAAGTTACCGGTCCGGACACGAAATTGCGTACCTGTTTTTGACCTATGAACTTCAAGTGTGACCTTGATCTTTGAGGTACGGACCCTGGGTTTTGCAGGAGACACATCGTCTTGTTATGGTGATCACTTGTGCCAAGTTATTTAAAAATCCCTGCAGGGGTCTGTGAAGTTACGGTCCGGACACGATATTGCGTACCTGTTTTTGACTTATGAACTTCAAGTGTGACCTTGACCTTTGAGGTACGGACCTGGGTTTTGCGGGAGACACATCGTCTTGTTATGGTGATCACTTGTGCCAAGTATTTAAAAATCCTGCAGGGGTTGTGAAGGTACGGTCCGGACTTTTTGACCTATGAACTTCAAGTGTGACCTTGACCTTTGAGGTACGGACCTGGGTTTTGCGGGGGACACATCGTCTTGTTATGATGATCACTTGTGCCAAGTTATTTAAAAATCCCTGTTGGGGTTGTGAAGTTACGGTCCGGACACGAACTTCGAAATGACGGACAGAATCCGGACAGACGGACGGACGGACGGACGGACAGACGGACGGTGCGATTATAATATGCCCCCGAATTATTTTTTTCGGGGGCATAAAAAGACAGAAAGTGTAACATGAAGCGTAATGAACCCCAAGCAATAGACATTAAAATATATGTATAGTAACACACGCTCGACTTCTGTCTGTTACAAACAAACACACTATTTATTGAAACCTTTGTCATATTAACGCGGCATTTTGCTTTCCGAGATCAATCGTGCCGCCGTTAGGAGTTTACCTGTATAAAGATCCAAATTTCTGATTTATACCACAATAGCCTAAATACACACTATGCATTGTGTAATACCCGAGGATATGCACAGCATATGTTAGTTATTGTGGTATAAGTACAATAGAGCATGAGTCTTGCACGTGTACGGACGATAATGCACTCGCTAACGCTCGTGCATTATCTACCCGTACACGTGCAAAACTCATGCTCTATCCTATACTTGACCAACACCAATGTCAATCCCAAAAGGTATTAAATTAATGTCACTAACAGTGGGGATGAATGTCGTAGCGGAGACCAGACGTGACCTATATTTCGTCGAAAGCAGGTTACAACCAACTGATTTATTTGCACATTATTTTAGATGCATATAAGTAAGGTACATTCTGGTGAAGTTTGGTGAAAATCTTGCGAGGAAAATGCAAGCTATGCATGTCGTAGAAGTGACCGGACTTGACCTATATTTTGTCAAAGTAGGTCACAGGGTTTTGAAATTTTGCACATGATATTAGATGCATATTAGAAACATTCTGGTGAAGTTTGGTGAACGTCCTTGAAGAAAGAAGATAAGCATGTCGTAGCGGATATCGTACGTGACCTATTTTGTGAAAAGTAGGTCACAGCGACCAGAATTTCTTGCACATG
>JAWPHD010010856.1:0-89318 GCA_037043455.1 Cyrtodaria siliqua | reverse complement strand
TACTGCTCTCAAACTTAGAACAGTAATTAGAACAGATCACATTACTGCTCTCAAACTTAGAACAGTAATTAGAACAGATCACATTACTGCTCTCAAACTTAGAACAGTAATTAGAACAGATCACATTACTGCTCACAAACTTAGAACAGTAATTAGAACAGATCACATTACTGCTCTCAAACTTAGAACAGTAATTAGAACAGATCACATTACTGCTCTCAAACTTAGAACAGTAATTAGAACAGATCACATTACTGCTCTCAAACTTAGAACAGTAATTAGAACAGATCACATTACTGCTCTCAAACTTAGAACAGTAATTAGAACAGATCACATTACTGCTCACAAACTTAGAACAGTAATTAGAACAGATCACATTACTGAACAGTAATTAGAACAGTAATTAGAACAGATCACATTACTGCTCTCAAACTTAGAACAGTAATTAGAACAGATCACATTACTGCTCACAAACTTAGAACAGTAATTAGAACAGATCACATTACTGCTCTCAAACTTAGAACAGTAATTAGAACAGATCACATTACTGCTCACAAACTTAGAACAGTAATTAGAACAGATCACATTACTGAACAGTAATTAGAACAGTAATTAGAACAGATCACATTACTGGTCTCAAACTTAGAACAGTAATTAGAACAGATCACATTACTGCTCACAAACTTAGAACAGTAATTAGAACAGATCACATTACTGCTCACAAACTTAGAACAGTAATTAGAACAGATCACATTACTGCTCACAAACTTAGAACAGTAATTAGAACAGATCACATTACTGCTCTCAAACTTAGAACAGTAATTAGAATAGATCACATTACTGCTCACAAACTTAGAACAGTAATTAGAACAGATCACATTACTGAACAGTAATTAGAACAGTAATTAGAACAGATCACATTACTGCTCTCAAACTTAGAACAGTAATTAGAACAGATCACATTACTGCTCACAAACTTAGAACAGTAATTAGAACAGATCACATTACTGAACAGTAATTAGAACAGTAATTAGAACAGATCACATTACTGCTCTCAAACTTAGAACAGTAATTAGAACAGATCACATTACTGCTCACAAACTTAGAACAGTAATTAGAACAGATCACATTACTGCTCTCAAACTTAGAACAGTAATTAGAACAGATCACATTACTGCTCACAAACTTAGAACAGATCAAATATTACATATCTAACTATTACATGTGTCATAAAGAAAATTATACAAAACATATATGTTTTTATTTTCTCTCTATGCGTTATTTGCCGCGTTGAGGTTTCGAACCCATGTGCACGATGACGCCTGTCTGCTCGGTTACAAGTTCTGACCGTACCCACTAGGCCACGGCTCGCCTTCCAATTCTTCGCATGTTAACACCTTTATGCAGGTAAAATACAAAGGGATGCTACTCTAACAATTTAAGGGAAGCAACTCAAAAACGTTTTACTTACGTCTGACGATATGTTAATATTGCATACCGCCAAAATGCTTCGCACCGAAGCAATAAATCCGCATATCAGAGTAAAACCAAACCAAAGCATTCACCGAAGCATTGTGGTGTAGTGGTTATAGTGTCTGCCTTGCAATCGGGAGGTCGTGGGTTCGAGTCCCCTGACCGCGTCATACCAAAGACTTTAAAAATGGAGTAGTTACTTGTAACCCATGCCTGACAAGCAAATCATGGGTAGTACTACGTCTGGTCAAAAACCGTCTGGTCAACCCGGTGTCAGAATAATGTGTCTGGGTGGGGTATCACGTACTACGGCGTGGTATTCCAGTGTGGCAGCACTATATCTGCTTCAAGTAGACTGTAGATAGATACATAGCACTACAAACAATCACTCACGCAATAGTCCAGACATAATGCCGAGCCAACGGGGGATTCTTCCCGGGTCTCATATGGTAGAGGGACTTTAAACCTTAGAAATCATCATCATCAAACCAAACCAAGTATCCGTTCGATATACGAGTTTGATCGATAGAACAGTAATCAGAACAGATCACATTACTGCTCTCAAACGTAGAACAGTAATTAGAACAGATCACATTACTGCTCACAAACTTAGAACAGTAATTAGAACAGATCACATTACTGCTCTCAAAATTAGAACAGTAATTAGAACAGATCACATTACTGCTCTCAAACTTAGAACAGTAATTAGAACAGATCACATTACTTAGAACAGTAATTAGAACAGATCACATTACTGCTCACAAACTTAGAACAGTAATTAGAACAGATCACATTACTTAGAACAGTAATTAGAACAGATCACATTACTGCTCACAAACTTAGAACAGTAATTAGAACAGATCACATTACTGCTCACAAACTTAGAACAGTAATTAGAACAGATCACATTACTGCTCTCAAAATTAGAACAGTAATTAGAACAGATCACATTACTGCTCTCAAACTTAGAACAGTAATTAGAACAGATCACATTACTGCTCACAAACTTAGAACAGTAATTAGAACAGATCACATTACTGAACAGTAATTAGAACAGTAATTAGAACAGATCACATTACTGCTCTCAAACTTAGAACAGTAATTAGAACAGATCACATTACTGCTCACAAACTTAGAACAGTAATTAGAACAGATCACATTACTGCTCTCAAACTTAGAACAGTAATTAGAACAGATCACATTACTGCTCTCAAACTTAGAACAGTAATTAGAACAGATCACATTACTGCTCACAAACTTAGAACAGTAATTAGAACAGATCACATTACTGCTCACAAACTTAGAACAGTAATTAGAACAGATCACATTACTGCTCTCAAACTTAGAACAGTAATTAGAACAGATCACATTACTGCTCACAAACTTAGAACAGTAATTAGAACAGATCACATTACTGCTCTCAAACTTAGAACAGTAATTAGAACAGATCACATTACTGCTCACAAACTTAGAACAGTAATTAGAACAGATCACATTACTTAGAACAGTAATTAGAACAGATCACATTACTGCTCACAAACTTAGAACAGTAATTAGAACAGATCACATTACTGCTCTCAAACTTAGAACAGTAATTAGAACAGACCACATTACTGAACAGTAATTAGAACAGTAATTAGAACAGATCACATTACTGCTCTCAAACTTAGAACAGTAATTAGAACAGATCACATTACTTAGAACAGTAATTAGAACAGATCACATTACTGCTCACAAACTTAGAACAGTAATTAGAACAGATCACATTACTGCTCACAAACTTAGAACAGTAATTAGAACAGACCACATTACTGAACAGTAATTAGAACAGTAATTAGAACAGATCACATTACTGCTCTCAAACTTAGAACAGTAATTAGAACAGATCACATTACTGCTCTCAAACTTAGAACAGTAATTAGAACAGATCACATTACTGCTCTCAAACTTAGAACAGTAATTAGAACAGATCACATTACTGCTCACAAACTTAGAACAGTAATTAGAACAGATCACATTACTGCTCTCAAACTTAGAACAGTAATTAGAACAGATCACATTACTGCTCACAAACTTAGAACAGTAATTAGAACAGATCACATTACTTAGAACAGTAATTAGAACAGATCACATTACTGCTCACAAACTTAGAACAGTAATTAGAACAGATCACATTACTGCTCTCAAACTTAGAACAGTAATTAGAACAGACCACATTACTGAACAGTAATTAGAACAGTAATTAGAACAGATCACATTACTGCTCTCAAACTTAGAACAGTAATTAGAACAGATCACATTACTTAGAACAGTAATTAGAACAGATCACATTACTGCTCACAAACTTAGAACAGTAATTAGAACAGATCACATTACTGCTCTCAAACTTAGAACAGTAATTAGAACAGACCACATTACTGAACAGTAATTAGAACAGTAATTAGAACAGATCACATTACTGCTCTCAAACTTAGAACAGTAATTAGAACAGATCACATTACTGCTCTCAAACTTAGAACAGTAATTAGAACAGATCACATTACTGCTCTCAAACTTAGAACAGTAATTAGAACAGATCACATTACTGCTCACAAACTTAGAACAGTAATTAGAACAGATCACATTACTGAACAGTAATTAGAACAGTAATTAGAACAGATCACATTACTGCTCTCAAACTTAGAACAGTAATTAGAACAGATCACATTACTGCTCTCAAACTTAGAACAGTAATTAGAACAGATCACATTACTGCTCTCAGACTTAGAACAGTAATTAGAACAGATCACATTACTGCTCACAAACTTAGAACAGTAATTAGAACAGATCACATTACTGCTCTCAAAATTAGAACAGTAATTAGAACAGATCACATTACTGCTCACAAACTTAGAACAGTAATTAGAACAGATCACATTACTTAGAACAGTAATTAGAACAGATCACATTACTGCTCACAAACTTAGAACAGTAATTAGAACAGATCACATTACTGCTCTCAAAGTTAGAACAGTAATTAGAACAGATCACATTACTGCTCACAAACTTAGAACAGTAATTAGAACAGACCACATTACTGAACAGTAATTAGAACAGTAATTAGAACAGATCACATTACTGCTCTCAAACTTAGAACAGTAATTAGAACAGATCACATTACTGCTCTCAAACTTAGAACAGTAATTAGAACAGATCACATTACTGCTCTCAAACTTAGAACAGTAATTAGAACAGATCACATTACTGCTCACAAACTTAGAACAGTAATTAGAACAGATCACATTACTGCTCTCAAACTTAGAACAGTAATTAGAACAGATCACATTACTGCTCTCAAACTTAGAACAGTAATTAGAACAGATCACATTACTGCTCTCAAACTTAGAACAGTAATTAGAACAGATCACATTACTGCTCTCAAACTTAGAACAGTAATTAGAACAGATCACATTACTGCTCACAAACTTAGAACAGTAATTAGAACAGATCACATTACTGAACAGTAATTAGAACAGTAATTAGAACAGATCACATTACTGCTCTCAAACTTAGAACAGTAATTAGAACAGATCACATTACTGCTCACAAACTTAGAACAGTAATTAGAACAGATCACATTACTGCTCTCAAACTTAGAACAGTAATTAGAACAGATCACATTACTGCTCACAAACTTAGAACAGTAATTAGAACAGATCACATTACTGAACAGTAATTAGAACAGTAATTAGAACAGATCACATTACTGGTCTCAAACTTAGAACAGTAATTAGAACAGATCACATTACTGCTCACAAACTTAGAACAGTAATTAGAACAGATCACATTACTGCTCACAAACTTAGAACAGTAATTAGAACAGATCACATTACTGCTCACAAACTTAGAACAGTAATTAGAACAGATCACATTACTGCTCTCAAACTTAGAACAGTAATTAGAATAGATCACATTACTGCTCACAAACTTAGAACAGTAATTAGAACAGATCACATTACTGAACAGTAATTAGAACAGTAATTAGAACAGATCACATTACTGCTCTCAAACTTAGAACAGTAATTAGAACAGATCACATTACTGCTCACAAACTTAGAACAGTAATTAGAACAGATCACATTACTGAACAGTAATTAGAACAGTAATTAGAACAGATCACATTACTGCTCTCAAACTTAGAACAGTAATTAGAACAGATCACATTACTGCTCACAAACTTAGAACAGTAATTAGAACAGATCACATTACTGCTCTCAAACTTAGAACAGTAATTAGAACAGATCACATTACTGCTCACAAACTTAGAACAGATCAAATATTACATATCTAACTATTACATGTGTCATAAAGAAAATTATACAAAACATATATGTTTTTATTTTCTCTCTATGCGTTATTTGCCGCGTTGAGGTTTCGAACCCATGTGCACGATGACGCCTGTCTGCTCGGTTACAAGTTCTGACCGTACCCACTAGGCCACGGCTCGCCTTCCAATTCTTCGCATGTTAACACCTTTATGCAGGTAAAATACAAAGGGATGCTACTCTAACAATTTAAGGGAAGCAACTCAAAAACGTTTTACTTACGTCTGACGATATGTTAATATTGCATACCGCCAAAATGCTTCGCACCGAAGCAATAAATCCGCATATCAGAGTAAAACCAAACCAAAGCATTCACCGAAGCATTGTGGTGTAGTGGTTATAGTGTCTGCCTTGCAATCGGGAGGTCGTGGGTTCGAGTCCCCTGACCGCGTCATACCAAAGACTTTAAAAATGGAGTAGTTACTTGTAACCCATGCCTGACAAGCAAATCATGGGTAGTACTACGTCTGGTCAAAAACCGTCTGGTCAACCCGGTGTCAGAATAATGTGTCTGGGTGGGGTATCACGTACTACGGCGTGGTATTCCAGTGTGGCAGCACTATATCTGCTTCAAGTAGACTGTAGATAGATACATAGCACTACAAACAATCACTCACGCAATAGTCCAGACATAATGCCGAGCCAACGGGGGATTCTTCCCGGGTCTCATATGGTAGAGGGACTTTAAACCTTAGAAATCATCATCATCAAACCAAACCAAGTATCCGTTCGATATACGAGTTTGATCGATAGAACAGTAATCAGAACAGATCACATTACTGCTCTCAAACGTAGAACAGTAATTAGAACAGATCACATTACTGCTCACAAACTTAGAACAGTAATTAGAACAGATCACATTACTGCTCTCAAAATTAGAACAGTAATTAGAACAGATCACATTACTGCTCTCAAACTTAGAACAGTAATTAGAACAGATCACATTACTTAGAACAGTAATTAGAACAGATCACATTACTGCTCACAAACTTAGAACAGTAATTAGAACAGATCACATTACTTAGAACAGTAATTAGAACAGATCACATTACTGCTCACAAACTTAGAACAGTAATTAGAACAGATCACATTACTGCTCACAAACTTAGAACAGTAATTAGAACAGATCACATTACTGCTCTCAAAATTAGAACAGTAATTAGAACAGATCACATTACTGCTCTCAAACTTAGAACAGTAATTAGAACAGATCACATTACTGCTCACAAACTTAGAACAGTAATTAGAACAGATCACATTACTGAACAGTAATTAGAACAGTAATTAGAACAGATCACATTACTGCTCTCAAACTTAGAACAGTAATTAGAACAGATCACATTACTGCTCACAAACTTAGAACAGTAATTAGAACAGATCACATTACTGCTCTCAAACTTAGAACAGTAATTAGAACAGATCACATTACTGCTCTCAAACTTAGAACAGTAATTAGAACAGATCACATTACTGCTCACAAACTTAGAACAGTAATTAGAACAGATCACATTACTGCTCACAAACTTAGAACAGTAATTAGAACAGATCACATTACTGCTCTCAAACTTAGAACAGTAATTAGAACAGATCACATTACTGCTCACAAACTTAGAACAGTAATTAGAACAGATCACATTACTGCTCTCAAACTTAGAACAGTAATTAGAACAGATCACATTACTGCTCACAAACTTAGAACAGTAATTAGAACAGATCACATTACTTAGAACAGTAATTAGAACAGATCACATTACTGCTCACAAACTTAGAACAGTAATTAGAACAGATCACATTACTGCTCTCAAACTTAGAACAGTAATTAGAACAGACCACATTACTGAACAGTAATTAGAACAGTAATTAGAACAGATCACATTACTGCTCTCAAACTTAGAACAGTAATTAGAACAGATCACATTACTTAGAACAGTAATTAGAACAGATCACATTACTGCTCACAAACTTAGAACAGTAATTAGAACAGATCACATTACTGCTCACAAACTTAGAACAGTAATTAGAACAGACCACATTACTGAACAGTAATTAGAACAGTAATTAGAACAGATCACATTACTGCTCTCAAACTTAGAACAGTAATTAGAACAGATCACATTACTGCTCTCAAACTTAGAACAGTAATTAGAACAGATCACATTACTGCTCTCAAACTTAGAACAGTAATTAGAACAGATCACATTACTGCTCACAAACTTAGAACAGTAATTAGAACAGATCACATTACTGCTCTCAAACTTAGAACAGTAATTAGAACAGATCACATTACTGCTCACAAACTTAGAACAGTAATTAGAACAGATCACATTACTTAGAACAGTAATTAGAACAGATCACATTACTGCTCACAAACTTAGAACAGTAATTAGAACAGATCACATTACTGCTCTCAAACTTAGAACAGTAATTAGAACAGACCACATTACTGAACAGTAATTAGAACAGTAATTAGAACAGATCACATTACTGCTCTCAAACTTAGAACAGTAATTAGAACAGATCACATTACTTAGAACAGTAATTAGAACAGATCACATTACTGCTCACAAACTTAGAACAGTAATTAGAACAGATCACATTACTGCTCTCAAACTTAGAACAGTAATTAGAACAGACCACATTACTGAACAGTAATTAGAACAGTAATTAGAACAGATCACATTACTGCTCTCAAACTTAGAACAGTAATTAGAACAGATCACATTACTGCTCTCAAACTTAGAACAGTAATTAGAACAGATCACATTACTGCTCTCAAACTTAGAACAGTAATTAGAACAGATCACATTACTGCTCACAAACTTAGAACAGTAATTAGAACAGATCACATTACTGAACAGTAATTAGAACAGTAATTAGAACAGATCACATTACTGCTCTCAAACTTAGAACAGTAATTAGAACAGATCACATTACTGCTCTCAAACTTAGAACAGTAATTAGAACAGATCACATTACTGCTCTCAAAATTAGAACAGTAATTAGAACAGATCACATTACTGCTCACAAACTTAGAACAGTAATTAGAACAGATCACATTACTTAGAACAGTAATTAGAACAGATCACATTACTGCTCACAAACTTAGAACAGTAATTAGAACAGATCACATTACTGCTCTCAAAGTTAGAACAGTAATTAGAACAGATCACATTACTGCTCACAAACTTAGAACAGTAATTAGAACAGACCACATTACTGAACAGTAATTAGAACAGTAATTAGAACAGATCACATTACTGCTCTCAAACTTAGAACAGTAATTAGAACAGATCACATTACTGCTCTCAAACTTAGAACAGTAATTAGAACAGATCACATTACTGCTCTCAAACTTAGAACAGTAATTAGAACAGATCACATTACTGCTCACAAACTTAGAACAGTAATTAGAACAGATCACATTACTGCTCTCAAACTTAGAACAGTAATTAGAACAGATCACATTACTGCTCTCAAACTTAGAACAGTAATTAGAACAGATCACATTACTGCTCACAAACTTAGAACAGTAATTAGAACAGATCACATTACTGCTCACAAACTTAGAACAGTAATTAGAACAGATCACATTACTGCTCTCAAACTTAGAACAGTAATTAGAACAGATCACATTACTGCTCACAAACTTAGAACAGTAATTAGAACAGATCACATTACTGAACAGTAATTAGAACAGTAATTAGAACAGATCACATTACTGCTCTCAAACTTAGAACAGTAATTAGAACAGATCACATTACTGCTCACAAACTTAGAACAGTAATTAGAACAGATCACATTACTGCTCTCAAACTTAGAACAGTAATTAGAACAGATCACATTACTGCTCACAAACTTAGAACAGTAATTAGAACAGATCACATTACTGAACAGTAATTAGAACAGTAATTAGAACAGATCACATTACTGCTCTCAAACTTAGAACAGTAATTAGAACAGATCACATTACTGCTCACAAACTTAGAACAGTAATTAGAACAGATCACATTACTGCTCTCAAACTTAGAACAGTAATTAGAACAGATCACATTACTGCTCACAAACTTAGAACAGATCAAATATTACATATCTAACTATTACATGTGTCATAAAGAAAATTATACAAAACATATATGTTTTTATTTTCTCTCTATGCGTTATTTGCCGCGTTGAGGTTTCGAACCCATGTGCACGATGACGCCTGTCTGCTCGGTTACAAGTTCTGACCGTACCCACTAGGCCACGGCTCGCCTTCCAATTCTTCGCATGTTAACACCTTTATGCAGGTAAAATACAAAGGGATGCTACTCTAACAATTTAAGGGAAGCAACTCAAAAACGTTTTACTTACGTCTGACGATATGTTAATATTGCATACCGCCAAAATGCTTCGCACCGAAGCAATAAATCCGCATATCAGAGTAAAACCAAACCAAAGCATTCACCGAAGCATTGTGGTGTAGTGGTTATAGTGTCTGCCTTGCAATCGGGAGGTCGTGGGTTCGAGTCCCCTGACCGCGTCATACCAAAGACTTTAAAAATGGAGTAGTTACTTGTAACCCATGCCTGACAAGCAAATCATGGGTAGTACTACGTCTGGTCAAAAACCGTCTGGTCAACCCGGTGTCAGAATAATGTGTCTGGGTGGGGTATCACGTACTACGGCGTGGTATTCCAGTGTGGCAGCACTATATCTGCTTCAAGTAGACTGTAGATAGATACATAGCACTACACACAATCACTCACGCAATAGTCCAGACATAATGCCGAGCCAACGGGGGATTCTTCCCGGGGGCTCATATGGTAGAGGGACTTTGTACCTTAGAAATCATCATCATCAAACCAAACCAAGTATCCGTTCGATATACGAGTTTGATCAATAGAACAGTAATCAGAACAGATCACATTACTGCTCTCAAACGTAGAACAGTAATTAGAACAGATCACATTACTGCTCTCAGACTTAGAACAGTAATTAGAACAGATCACATTACTGCTCACAAACTTAGAACAGTAATTAGAACAGATCACATTACTGCTCTCAAACTTAGAACAGTAATTAGAACAGATCACATTACTGCTCTCAAACTTAGAACAGTAATTAGAACAGATCACATTACTGCTCACAAACTTAGAACAGTAATTAGAACAGATCACATTACTGAACAGTAATTAGAACAGTAATTAGAACAGATCACATTACTGCTCTCAAACTTAGAACAGTAATTAGAACAGATCACATTACTGCTCACAAACTTAGAACAGTAATTAGAACAGATCACATTACTGCTCTCAAACTTAGAACAGTAATTAGAACAGATCACATTACTTAGAACAGTAATTAGAACAGATCACATTACTGCTCACAAACTTAGAACAGTAATTAGAACAGATCACATTACTGCTCTCAAAGTTAGAACAGTAATTAGAACAGATCACATTACTGCTCACAAACTTAGAACAGTAATTAGAACAGACCACATTACTGAACAGTAATTAGAACAGTAATTAGAACAGATCACATTACTGCTCTCAAACTTAGAACAGTAATTAGAACAGATCACATTACTGCTCTCAAACTTAGAACAGTAATTAGAACAGATCACATTACTGCTCTCAAACTTAGAACAGTAATTAGAACAGATCACATTACTGCTCACAAACTTAGAACAGTAATTAGAACAGATCACATTACTGCTCTCAAACTTAGAACAGTAATTAGAACAGATCACATTACTGCTCACAAACTTAGAACAGTAATTAGAACAGATCACATTACTTAGAACAGTAATTAGAACAGATCACATTACTGCTCACAAACTTAGAACAGTAATTAGAACAGATCACATTACTGCTCTCAAACTTAGAACAGTAATTAGAACAGACCACATTACTGAACAGTAATTAGAACAGTAATTAGAACAGATCACATTACTGCTCTCAAACTTAGAACAGTAATTAGAACAGATCACATTACTTAGAACAGTAATTAGAACAGATCACATTACTGCTCACAAACTTAGAACAGTAATTAGAACAGATCACATTACTGCTCACAAACTTAGAACAGTAATTAGAACAGACCACATTACTGAACAGTAATTAGAACAGTAATTAGAACAGATCACATTACTGCTCTCAAACTTAGAACAGTAATTAGAACAGATCACATTACTGCTCTCAAACTTAGAACAGTAATTAGAACAGATCACATTACTGAACAGTAATTAGAACAGTAATTAGAACAGATCACATTACTGCTCACAAACTTAGAACAGTAATTAGAACAGATCACATTACTGCTCTCAAACTTAGAACAGTAATTAGAACAGATCACATTACTGAACAGTAATTATAACAGTAATTATAACAGATCACATTACTGCTCTCAAACTTAGAACAGTAATTAGAACAGATCACATTACTGCTCACAAACTTAGAACAGTAATTAGAACAGATCACATTACTGCTCTCAAACTTAGAACAGTAATTAGAACAGATCACATTACTGCTCACAAACTTAGAACAGTAATTAGAACAGATCACATTACTGAACAGTAATTAGAACAGTAATTAGAACAGATCACATTACTGGTCTCAAACTTAGAACAGTAATTAGAACAGATCACATTACTGCTCACAAACTTAGAACAGTAATTAGAACAGATCACATTACTGCTCACAAACTTAGAACAGTAATTAGAACAGATCACATTACTGCTCACAAACTTAGAACAGTAATTAGAACAGATCACATTACTGCTCTCAAACTTAGAACAGTAATTAGAATAGATCACATTACTGCTCACAAACTTAGAACAGTAATTAGAACAGATCACATTACTGAACAGTAATTAGAACAGTAATTAGAACAGATCACATTACTGCTCTCAAACTTAGAACAGTAATTAGAACAGATCACATTACTGCTCACAAACTTAGAACAGTAATTAGAACAGATCACATTACTGAACAGTAATTAGAACAGTAATTAGAACAGATCACATTACTGCTCTCAAACTTAGAACAGTAATTAGAACAGATCACATTACTGCTCACAAACTTAGAACAGTAATTAGAACAGATCACATTACTGCTCTCAAACTTAGAACAGTAATTAGAACAGATCACATTACTGCTCACAAACTTAGAACAGATCAAATATTACATATCTAACTATTACATGTGTCATAAAGAAAATTATACAAAACATATATGTTTTTATTTTCTCTCTATGCGTTATTTGCCGCGTTGAGGTTTCGAACCCATGTGCACGATGACGCCTGTCTGCTCGGTTACAAGTTCTGACCGTACCCACTAGGCCACGGCTCGCCTTCCAATTCTTCGCATGTTAACACCTTTATGCAGGTAAAATACAAAGGGATGCTACTCTAACAATTTAAGGGAAGCAACTCAAAAACGTTTTACTTACGTCTGACGATATGTTAATATTGCATACCGCCAAAATGCTTCGCACCGAAGCAATAAATCCGCATATCAGAGTAAAACCAAACCAAAGCATTCACCGAAGCATTGTGGTGTAGTGGTTATAGTGTCTGCCTTGCAATCGGGAGGTCGTGGGTTCGAGTCCCCTGACCGCGTCATACCAAAGACTTTAAAAATGGAGTAGTTACTTGTAACCCATGCCTGACAAGCAAATCATGGGTAGTACTACGTCTGGTCAAAAACCGTCTGGTCAACCCGGTGTCAGAATAATGTGTCTGGGTGGGGTATCACGTACTACGGCGTGGTATTCCAGTGTGGCAGCACTATATCTGCTTCAAGTAGACTGTAGATAGATACATAGCACTACAAACAATCACTCACGCAATAGTCCAGACATAATGCCGAGCCAACGGGGGATTCTTCCCGGGTCTCATATGGTAGAGGGACTTTAAACCTTAGAAATCATCATCATCAAACCAAACCAAGTATCCGTTCGATATACGAGTTTGATCGATAGAACAGTAATCAGAACAGATCACATTACTGCTCTCAAACGTAGAACAGTAATTAGAACAGATCACATTACTGCTCACAAACTTAGAACAGTAATTAGAACAGATCACATTACTGCTCTCAAAATTAGAACAGTAATTAGAACAGATCACATTACTGCTCTCAAACTTAGAACAGTAATTAGAACAGATCACATTACTTAGAACAGTAATTAGAACAGATCACATTACTGCTCACAAACTTAGAACAGTAATTAGAACAGATCACATTACTTAGAACAGTAATTAGAACAGATCACATTACTGCTCACAAACTTAGAACAGTAATTAGAACAGATCACATTACTGCTCACAAACTTAGAACAGTAATTAGAACAGATCACATTACTGCTCTCAAAATTAGAACAGTAATTAGAACAGATCACATTACTGCTCTCAAACTTAGAACAGTAATTAGAACAGATCACATTACTGCTCACAAACTTAGAACAGTAATTAGAACAGATCACATTACTGAACAGTAATTAGAACAGTAATTAGAACAGATCACATTACTGCTCTCAAACTTAGAACAGTAATTAGAACAGATCACATTACTGCTCACAAACTTAGAACAGTAATTAGAACAGATCACATTACTGCTCTCAAACTTAGAACAGTAATTAGAACAGATCACATTACTGCTCTCAAACTTAGAACAGTAATTAGAACAGATCACATTACTGCTCACAAACTTAGAACAGTAATTAGAACAGATCACATTACTGCTCACAAACTTAGAACAGTAATTAGAACAGATCACATTACTGCTCTCAAACTTAGAACAGTAATTAGAACAGATCACATTACTGCTCACAAACTTAGAACAGTAATTAGAACAGATCACATTACTGCTCTCAAACTTAGAACAGTAATTAGAACAGATCACATTACTGCTCACAAACTTAGAACAGTAATTAGAACAGATCACATTACTTAGAACAGTAATTAGAACAGATCACATTACTGCTCACAAACTTAGAACAGTAATTAGAACAGATCACATTACTGCTCTCAAACTTAGAACAGTAATTAGAACAGACCACATTACTGAACAGTAATTAGAACAGTAATTAGAACAGATCACATTACTGCTCTCAAACTTAGAACAGTAATTAGAACAGATCACATTACTTAGAACAGTAATTAGAACAGATCACATTACTGCTCACAAACTTAGAACAGTAATTAGAACAGATCACATTACTGCTCACAAACTTAGAACAGTAATTAGAACAGACCACATTACTGAACAGTAATTAGAACAGTAATTAGAACAGATCACATTACTGCTCTCAAACTTAGAACAGTAATTAGAACAGATCACATTACTGCTCTCAAACTTAGAACAGTAATTAGAACAGATCACATTACTGCTCTCAAACTTAGAACAGTAATTAGAACAGATCACATTACTGCTCACAAACTTAGAACAGTAATTAGAACAGATCACATTACTGCTCTCAAACTTAGAACAGTAATTAGAACAGATCACATTACTGCTCACAAACTTAGAACAGTAATTAGAACAGATCACATTACTTAGAACAGTAATTAGAACAGATCACATTACTGCTCACAAACTTAGAACAGTAATTAGAACAGATCACATTACTGCTCTCAAACTTAGAACAGTAATTAGAACAGACCACATTACTGAACAGTAATTAGAACAGTAATTAGAACAGATCACATTACTGCTCTCAAACTTAGAACAGTAATTAGAACAGATCACATTACTTAGAACAGTAATTAGAACAGATCACATTACTGCTCACAAACTTAGAACAGTAATTAGAACAGATCACATTACTGCTCTCAAACTTAGAACAGTAATTAGAACAGACCACATTACTGAACAGTAATTAGAACAGTAATTAGAACAGATCACATTACTGCTCTCAAACTTAGAACAGTAATTAGAACAGATCACATTACTGCTCTCAAACTTAGAACAGTAATTAGAACAGATCACATTACTGCTCACAAACTTAGAACAGTAATTAGAACAGATCACATTACTGAACAGTAATTAGAACAGTAATTAGAACAGATCACATTACTGCTCTCAAACTTAGAACAGTAATTAGAACAGATCACATTACTGCTCTCAAACTTAGAACAGTAATTAGAACAGACCACATTACTGAACAGTAATTAGAACAGTAATTAGAACAGATCACATTACTGCTCTCAAACTTAGAACAGTAATTAGAACAGATCACATTACTTAGAACAGTAATTAGAACAGATCACATTACTGCTCACAAACTTAGAACAGTAATTAGAACAGATCACATTACTGCTCACAAACTTAGAACAGTAATTAGAACAGACCACATTACTGAACAGTAATTAGAACAGTAATTAGAACAGATCACATTACTGCTCTCAAACTTAGAACAGTAATTAGAACAGATCACATTACTGCTCTCAAACTTAGAACAGTAATTAGAACAGATCACATTACTGCTCTCAAACTTAGAACAGTAATTAGAACAGATCACATTACTGCTCACAAACTTAGAACAGTAATTAGAACAGATCACATTACTGCTCTCAAACTTAGAACAGTAATTAGAACAGATCACATTACTGCTCACAAACTTAGAACAGTAATTAGAACAGATCACATTACTTAGAACAGTAATTAGAACAGATCACATTACTGCTCACAAACTTAGAACAGTAATTAGAACAGATCACATTACTGCTCTCAAACTTAGAACAGTAATTAGAACAGACCACATTACTGAACAGTAATTAGAACAGTAATTAGAACAGATCACATTACTGCTCTCAAACTTAGAACAGTAATTAGAACAGATCACATTACTTAGAACAGTAATTAGAACAGATCACATTACTGCTCACAAACTTAGAACAGTAATTAGAACAGATCACATTACTGCTCTCAAACTTAGAACAGTAATTAGAACAGACCACATTACTGAACAGTAATTAGAACAGTAATTAGAACAGATCACATTACTGCTCTCAAACTTAGAACAGTAATTAGAACAGATCACATTACTGCTCTCAAACTTAGAACAGTAATTAGAACAGATCACATTACTGCTCTCAAACTTAGAACAGTAATTAGAACAGATCACATTACTGCTCACAAACTTAGAACAGTAATTAGAACAGATCACATTACTGAACAGTAATTAGAACAGTAATTAGAACAGATCACATTACTGCTCTCAAACTTAGAACAGTAATTAGAACAGATCACATTACTGCTCTCAAACTTAGAACAGTAATTAGAACAGATCACATTACTGCTCTCAGACTTAGAACAGTAATTAGAACAGATCACATTACTGCTCACAAACTTAGAACAGTAATTAGAACAGATCACATTACTGCTCTCAAAATTAGAACAGTAATTAGAACAGATCACATTACTGCTCACAAACTTAGAACAGTAATTAGAACAGATCACATTACTTAGAACAGTAATTAGAACAGATCACATTACTGCTCACAAACTTAGAACAGTAATTAGAACAGATCACATTACTGCTCTCAAAGTTAGAACAGTAATTAGAACAGATCACATTACTGCTCACAAACTTAGAACAGTAATTAGAACAGACCACATTACTGAACAGTAATTAGAACAGTAATTAGAACAGATCACATTACTGCTCTCAAACTTAGAACAGTAATTAGAACAGATCACATTACTGCTCTCAAACTTAGAACAGTAATTAGAACAGATCACATTACTGCTCTCAAACTTAGAACAGTAATTAGAACAGATCACATTACTGCTCACAAACTTAGAACAGTAATTAGAACAGATCACATTACTGCTCTCAAACTTAGAACAGTAATTAGAACAGATCACATTACTGCTCACAAACTTAGAACAGTAATTAGAACAGATCACATTACTGAACAGTAATTAGAACAGTAATTAGAACAGATCACATTACTGCTCTCAAACTTAGAACAGTAATTAGAACAGATCACATTACTGCTCACAAACTTAGAACAGTAATTAGAACAGATCACATTACTGCTCTCAAACTTAGAACAGTAATTAGAACAGATCACATTACTGCTCACAAACTTAGAACAGTAATTAGAACAGATCACATTACTGAACAGTAATTAGAACAGTAATTAGAACAGATCACATTACTGCTCTCAAACTTAGAACAGTAATTAGAACAGATCACATTACTGCTCACAAACTTAGAACAGTAATTAGAACAGATCACATTACTGCTCTCAAACTTAGAACAGTAATTAGAACAGATCACATTACTGCTCACAAACTTAGAACAGATCAAATATTACATATCTAACTATTACATGTGTCATAAAGAAAATTATACAAAACATATATGTTTTTATTTTCTCTCTATGCGTTATTTGCCGCGTTGAGGTTTCGAACCCATGTGCACGATGACGCCTGTCTGCTCGGTTACAAGTTCTGACCGTACCCACTAGGCCACGGCTCGCCTTCCAATTCTTCGCATGTTAACACCTTTATGCAGGTAAAATACAAAGGGATGCTACTCTAACAATTTAAGGGAAGCAACTCAAAAACGTTTTACTTACGTCTGACGATATGTTAATATTGCATACCGCCAAAATGCTTCGCACCGAAGCAATAAATCCGCATATCAGAGTAAAACCAAACCAAAGCATTCACCGAAGCATTGTGGTGTAGTGGTTATAGTGTCTGCCTTGCAATCGGGAGGTCGTGGGTTCGAGTCCCCTGACCGCGTCATACCAAAGACTTTAAAAATGGAGTAGTTACTTGTAACCCATGCCTGACAAGCAAATCATGGGTAGTACTACGTCTGGTCAAAAACCGTCTGGTCAACCCGGTGTCAGAATAATGTGTCTGGGTGGGGTATCACGTACTACGGCGTGGTATTCCAGTGTGGCAGCACTATATCTGCTTCAAGTAGACTGTAGATAGATACATAGCACTACACACAATCACTCACGCAATAGTCCAGACATAATGCCGAGCCAACGGGGGATTCTTCCCGGGGGCTCATATGGTAGAGGGACTTTGTACCTTAGAAATCATCATCATCAAACCAAACCAAGTATCCGTTCGATATACGAGTTTGATCAATAGAACAGTAATCAGAACAGATCACATTACTGCTCTCAAACGTAGAACAGTAATTAGAACAGATCACATTACTGCTCTCAGACTTAGAACAGTAATTAGAACAGATCACATTACTGCTCACAAACTTAGAACAGTAATTAGAACAGATCACATTACTGCTCTCAAACTTAGAACAGTAATTAGAACAGATCACATTACTGCTCTCAAACTTAGAACAGTAATTAGAACAGATCACATTACTGCTCACAAACTTAGAACAGTAATTAGAACAGATCACATTACTGAACAGTAATTAGAACAGTAATTAGAACAGATCACATTACTGCTCTCAAACTTAGAACAGTAATTAGAACAGATCACATTACTGCTCACAAACTTAGAACAGTAATTAGAACAGATCACATTACTGCTCTCAAACTTAGAACAGTAATTAGAACAGATCACATTACTTAGAACAGTAATTAGAACAGATCACATTACTGCTCACAAACTTAGAACAGTAATTAGAACAGATCACATTACTGCTCTCAAAGTTAGAACAGTAATTAGAACAGATCACATTACTGCTCACAAACTTAGAACAGTAATTAGAACAGACCACATTACTGAACAGTAATTAGAACAGTAATTAGAACAGATCACATTACTGCTCTCAAACTTAGAACAGTAATTAGAACAGATCACATTACTGCTCTCAAACTTAGAACAGTAATTAGAACAGATCACATTACTGCTCTCAAACTTAGAACAGTAATTAGAACAGATCACATTACTGCTCACAAACTTAGAACAGTAATTAGAACAGATCACATTACTGCTCTCAAACTTAGAACAGTAATTAGAACAGATCACATTACTGCTCACAAACTTAGAACAGTAATTAGAACAGATCACATTACTTAGAACAGTAATTAGAACAGATCACATTACTGCTCACAAACTTAGAACAGTAATTAGAACAGATCACATTACTGCTCTCAAACTTAGAACAGTAATTAGAACAGACCACATTACTGAACAGTAATTAGAACAGTAATTAGAACAGATCACATTACTGCTCTCAAACTTAGAACAGTAATTAGAACAGATCACATTACTTAGAACAGTAATTAGAACAGATCACATTACTGCTCACAAACTTAGAACAGTAATTAGAACAGATCACATTACTGCTCACAAACTTAGAACAGTAATTAGAACAGACCACATTACTGAACAGTAATTAGAACAGTAATTAGAACAGATCACATTACTGCTCTCAAACTTAGAACAGTAATTAGAACAGATCACATTACTGCTCTCAAACTTAGAACAGTAATTAGAACAGATCACATTACTGAACAGTAATTAGAACAGTAATTAGAACAGATCACATTACTGCTCACAAACTTAGAACAGTAATTAGAACAGATCACATTACTGCTCTCAAACTTAGAACAGTAATTAGAACAGATCACATTACTGCTCACAAACTTAGAACAGTAATTAGAACAGATCACATTACTTAGAACAGTAATTAGAACAGATCACATTACTGCTCACAAACTTAGAACAGTAATTAGAACAGATCACATTACTGCTCTCAAACTTAGAACAGTAATTAGAACAGACCACATTACTGAACAGTAATTAGAACAGTAATTAGAACAGATCACATTACTGCTCTCAAACTTAGAACAGTAATTAGAACAGATCACATTACTTAGAACAGTAATTAGAACAGATCACATTACTGCTCACAAACTTAGAACAGTAATTAGAACAGATCACATTACTGCTCTCAAACTTAGAACAGTAATTAGAACAGACCACATTACTGAACAGTAATTAGAACAGTAATTAGAACAGATCACATTACTGCTCTCAAACTTAGAACAGTAATTAGAACAGATCACATTACTGCTCTCAAACTTAGAACAGTAATTAGAACAGATCACATTACTGCTCTCAAACTTAGAACAGTAATTAGAACAGATCACATTACTGCTCACAAACTTAGAACAGTAATTAGAACAGATCACATTACTGAACAGTAATTAGAACAGTAATTAGAACAGATCACATTACTGCTCTCAAACTTAGAACAGTAATTAGAACAGATCACATTACTGCTCTCAAACTTAGAACAGTAATTAGAACAGATCACATTACTGCTCTCAGACTTAGAACAGTAATTAGAACAGATCACATTACTGCTCACAAACTTAGAACAGTAATTAGAACAGATCACATTACTGCTCTCAAAATTAGAACAGTAATTAGAACAGATCACATTACTGCTCTCAAACTTAGAACAGTAATTAGAACAGATCACATTACTTAGAACAGTAATTAGAACAGATCACATTACTGCTCACAAACTTAGAACAGTAATTAGAACAGATCACATTACTTAGAACAGTAATTAGAACAGATCACATTACTGCTCACAAACTTAGAACAGTAATTAGAACAGATCACATTACTGCTCTCAAAGTTAGAACAGTAATTAGAACAGATCACATTACTGCTCACAAACTTAGAACAGTAATTAGAACAGACCACATTACTGAACAGTAATTAGAACAGTAATTAGAACAGATCACATTACTGCTCTCAAACTTAGAACAGTAATTAGAACAGATCACATTACTGCTCTCAAACTTAGAACAGTAATTAGAACAGATCACATTACTGCTCTCAAACTTAGAACAGTAATTAGAACAGATCACATTACTGCTCACAAACTTAGAACAGTAATTAGAACAGATCACATTACTGCTCTCAAACTTAGAACAGTAATTAGAACAGATCACATTACTTAGAACAGTAATTAGAACAGATCACATTACTGCTCACAAACTTAGAACAGTAATTAGAACAGATCACATTACTTAGAACAGTAATTAGAACAGATCACATTACTGCTCTCAAACTTAGAACAGTAATTAGAACAGATCACATTACTGCTCTCAAACTTAGAACAGTAATTAGAACAGATCACATTACTGCTCACAAACTTAGAACAGTAATTAGAACAGATCACATTACTGCTCACAAACTTAGAACAGTAATTAGAACAGATCACATTACTGCTCACAAACTTAGAACAGTAATTAGAACAGATCACATTACTTAGAACAGTAATTAGAACAGATCACATTACTGCTCACAAACTTAGAACAGTAATTAGAACAGATCACATTACTTAGAACAGTAATTAGAACAGATCACATTACTGCTCACAAACTTAGAACAGTAATTAGAACAGATCACATTACTGCTCTCAAACTTAGAACAGTAATTAGAACAGATCACATTACTGCTCACAAACTTAGAACAGATCAAATATTACATATCTAACTATTACATGTGTCATAAAGAAAATTATACAAAACATATATGTTTTTATTTTCTCTCTATGCGTTATTTGCCGCGTTGAGGTTTCGAACCCATGTGCACGATGACGCCTGTCTGCTCGGTTACAAGTTCTGACCGTACCCACTAGGCCACGGCTCGCCTTCCAATTCTTTGCATGTTAACACCTTTATGCAGGTAAAATACAAAGGGATGCTACTCTAACAATTTAAGGGAAGCAACTCAAAAACGTTTTACTTACGTCTGACGATATGTTAATATTGCATACCGCCAAAATGCTTCGCACCGAAGCAATAAATCCGCATATCAGAGTAAAACCAAACCAAAGCATTCACCGAAGCATTGTGGTGTAGTGGTTATAGTGTCTGCCTTGCAATCGGGAGGTCGTGGGTTCGAGTCCCCTGACCGCGTCATACCAAAGACTTTAAAAATGGAGTAGTTACTTGTAACCCATGCCTGACAAGCAAATCATGGGTAGTACTACGTCTGGTCAAAAACCGTCTGGTCAACCCGGTGTCAGAATAATGTGTCTGGGTGGGGTATCACGTACTACGGCGTGGTATTCCAGTGTGGCAGCACTATATCTGCTTCAAGTAGACTGTAGATAGATACATAGCACTACACACAATCACTCACGCAATAGTCCAGACATAATGCCGAGCCAACGGGGGATTCTTCCCGGGGGCTCATATGGTAGAGGGACTTTAAACCTTAGAAATCATCATCATCAAACCAAACCAAGTATCCGTTCGATATACGAGTTTGATCAATAGAACAGTAATCAGAACAGATCACATTACTGCTCTCAAACGTAGAACAGTAATTAGAACAGATCACATTACTGCTCTCAGACTTAGAACAGTAATTAGAACAGATCACATTACTGCTCACAAACTTAGAACAGTAATTAGAACAGATCACATTACTGCTCTCAAACTTAGAACAGTAATTAGAACAGATCACATTACTGCTCTCAAACTTAGAACAGTAATTAGAACAGATCACATTACTGCTCTCAAACTTAGAACAGTAATTAGAACAGACCACATTACTGAACAGTAATTAGAACAGTAATTAGAACAGATCACATTACTGCTCTCAAACTTAGAACAGTAATTAGAACAGATCACATTACTTAGAACAGTAATTAGAACAGATCACATTACTGCTCACAAACTTAGAACAGTAATTAGAACAGATCACATTACTGCTCTCATACTTAGAACAGTAATTAGAACAGATCACATTACTGCTCACAAACTTAGAACAGTAATTAGAACAGATCACATTACTGCTCTCAAAGTTAGAACAGTAATTAGAACAGATCACATTACTGCTCACAAACTTAGAACAGTAATTAGAACAGACCACATTACTGAACAGTAATTAGAACAGTAATTAGAACAGATCACATTACTGCTCTCAAACTTAGAACAGTAATTAGAACAGATCACATTACTGCTCTCAAACTTAGAACAGTAATTAGAACAGATCGTATTACTGCTCTCAAACTTAGAACAGTAATTAGAACAGATCACATTACTGCTCACAAACTTAGAACAGTAATTAGAACAGATCACATTACTGCTCTCAAACTTAGAACAGTAATTAGAACAGATCACATTACTGCTCACAAACTTAGAACAGTAATTAGAACAGATCACATTACTTAGAACAGTAATTAGAACAGATCACATTACTTCTCACAAACTTAGAACAGTAATTAGAACAGATCACATTACTGCTCTCAAACTTAGAACAGTAATTAGAACAGACCACATTACTGAACAGTAATTAGAACAGTAATTAGAACAGATCACATTACTGCTCTCAAACTTAGAACAGTAATTAGAACAGATCACATTACTTAGAACAGTAATTAGAACAGATCACATTACTGCTCACAAACTTAGAACAGTAATTAGAACAGATCACATTACTGCTCACAAACTTAGAACAGTAATTAGAACAGACCACATTACTGAACAGTAATTAGAACAGTAATTAGAACAGATCACATTACTGCTCTCAAACTTAGAACAGTAATTAGAACAGATCACATTACTGCTCTCAAACTTAGAACAGTAATTAGAACAGATCACATTACTGCTCTCAAACTTAGAACAGTAATTAGAACAGATCACATTACTGCTCACAAACTTAGAACAGTAATTAGAACAGATCACATTACTGCTCTCAAACTTAGAACAGTAATTAGAACAGATCACATTACTGCTCACAAACTTAGAACAGTAATTAGAACAGATCACATTACTTAGAACAGTAATTAGAACAGATCACATTACTGCTCACAAACTTAGAACAGTAATTAGAACAGATCACATTACTGCTCTCAAACTTAGAACAGTAATTAGAACAGACCACATTACTGAACAGTAATTAGAACAGTAATTAGAACAGATCACATTACTGCTCTCAAACTTAGAACAGTAATTAGAACAGATCACATTACTTAGAACAGTAATTAGAACAGATCACATTACTGCTCACAAACTTAGAACAGTAATTAGAACAGATCACATTACTGCTCTCAAACTTAGAACAGTAATTAGAACAGACCACATTACTGAACAGTAATTAGAACAGTAATTAGAACAGATCACATTACTGCTCTCAAACTTAGAACAGTAATTAGAACAGATCACATTACTGCTCTCAAACTTAGAACAGTAATTAGAACAGATCACATTACTGCTCTCAAACTTAGAACAGTAATTAGAACAGATCACATTACTGCTCACAAACTTAGAACAGTAATTAGAACAGATCACATTACTGAACAGTAATTAGAACAGTAATTAGAACAGATCACATTACTGCTCTCAAACTTAGAACAGTAATTAGAACAGATCACATTACTGCTCTCAAACTTAGAACAGTAATTAGAACAGATCACATTACTGCTCTCAGACTTAGAACAGTAATTAGAACAGATCACATTACTGCTCACAAACTTAGAACAGTAATTAGAACAGATCACATTACTGCTCTCAAAATTAGAACAGTAATTAGAACAGATCACATTACTGCTCTCAAACTTAGAACAGTAATTAGAACAGATCACATTACTTAGAACAGTAATTAGAACAGATCACATTACTGCTCACAAACTTAGAACAGTAATTAGAACAGATCACATTACTTAGAACAGTAATTAGAACAGATCACATTACTGCTCACAAACTTAGAACAGTAATTAGAACAGATCACATTACTGCTCTCAAAGTTAGAACAGTAATTAGAACAGATCACATTACTGCTCACAAACTTAGAACAGTAATTAGAACAGACCACATTACTGAACAGTAATTAGAACAGTAATTAGAACAGATCACATTACTGCTCTCAAACTTAGAACAGTAATTAGAACAGATCACATTACTGCTCTCAAACTTAGAACAGTAATTAGAACAGATCACATTACTGCTCTCAAACTTAGAACAGTAATTAGAACAGATCACATTACTGCTCACAAACTTAGAACAGTAATTAGAACAGATCACATTACTGCTCTCAAATCACATTACTTAGAACAGTAATTAGAACAGATCACATTACTGCTCTCAAACTTAGAACAGTAATTAGAACAGATCACATTACTGCTCACAAACTTAGAACAGTAATTAGAACAGATCACATTACTGCTCACAAACTTAGAACAGTAATTAGAACAGATCACATTACTGCTCACAAACTTAGAACAGTAATTAGAACAGATCACATTACTGCTCACAAACTTAGAACAGTAATTAGAACAGATCACATTACTTAGAACAGTAATTAGAACAGATCACATTACTGCTCACAAACTTAGAACAGTAATTAGAACAGATCACATTACTTAGAACAGTAATTAGAACAGATCACATTACTGCTCACAAACTTAGAACAGTAATTAGAACAGATCACATTACTGCTCTCAAACTTAGAACAGTAATTAGAACAGATCACATTACTGCTCTCAAACTTAGAACAGTAATTAGAACAGATCACATTACTGCTCACAAACTTAGAACAGTAATTAGAACAGATCACATTACTGAACAGTAATTAGAACAGTAATTAGAACAGATCACATTACTGCTCTCAAACTTAGAACAGTAATTAGAACAGATCACATTACTGCTCTCAAACTTAGAACAGTAATTAGAACAGATCACATTACTGAACAGTAATTAGAACAGTAATTAGAACAGATCACATTACTGCTCTCAAACTTATAACAGTAATTAGAACAGATCACATTACTGCTCACAAACTTAGAACAGTAATTAGAACAGATCACATTACTGCTCACAAACTTAGAACAGTAATTAGAACAGATCACATTACTGCTCTCAAACTTAGAACAGTAGTTAGAACAGATCACATTACTGCTCACAAACTTAGAACAGTAATTAGAACAGATCACATTACTGAACAGTAATTAGAACAGATCACATTACTGCTCTCAAACTTAGAACAGTAATTAGAACAGATCACATTACTGCTCACAAACTTAGAACAGTAATTAGAACAGATCACATTACTGCTCTCAAACTTAGAACAGTAATTAGAACAGATCACATTACTGCTCACAAACTTAGAACAGTAATTAGAACAGATCACATTACTGCTCTCAAACTTAGAACAGTAATTAGAACAGATCACATTACTGCTCACAAACTTAGAACAGATCAAATATTACATATCTAACTATTACATGTGTCATAAAGAAAATTATACAAAACATATATGTTTTATTTTCTCTCTATGCGTTATTTGCCGCGTTGAGGTTTCGAACCCATGTGCACGATGACGCCTGTCTGCTCGGTTACAAGTTCTGACCATACCCACTAGGCCACGGCTCGCCTTCCAATTCTTCGCATGTTAACACCTTTATGCAGGTAAAATACAAAGGGATGCTACTCTAACAATTTAAGGGAAGCAACTCAAAAACGTTTTACTTAAGTCTGACGATATGTTAATATTGCATACCGCCAAAATGCTTCGCACCGAAGCAATAAATCCGCATATCAGAGTAAAACCAAACCAAAGCATTCACCGAAGCATTGTGGTGTAGTGGTTATAGTGTCTGCCTTGCAATCGGGAGGTCGTGGGTTCGAGTCCCCTGACCGCGTCATACCAAAGACTTTAAAAATGGAGTAGTTACTTGTAACCCATGCCTGACAAGCAAATCATGGGTAGTACTACGTCTGGTCAAAAACCGTCTGGTCAACCCGGTGTCAGAATAATGTGTCTGGGTGGGGTATCACGTACTACGGCGTGGTATTCCAGTGTGGCAGCACTATATCTGCTTCAAGTAGACTGTAGATAGATACATAGCACTACAAACAATCACTCACGCAATAGTCCAGACATAATGCCGAGCCAACGGGGGATTCTTCCCGGGTCTCATATGGTAGAGGGACTTTAAACCTTAGAAATCATCATCATCAAACCAAACCAAGTATCCGTTCGATATACGAGTTTGATCGATAGAACAGTAATCAGAACAGATCACATTACTGCTCTCAAACGTAGAACAGTAATTAGAACAGATCACATTACTGCTCACAAACTTAGAACAGTAATTAGAACAGATCACATTACTGCTCTCAAAATTAGAACAGTAATTAGAACAGATCACATTACTGCTCTCAAACTTAGAACAGTAATTAGAACAGATCACATTACTTAGAACAGTAATTAGAACAGATCACATTACTGCTCACAAACTTAGAACAGTAATTAGAACAGATCACATTACTTAGAACAGTAATTAGAACAGATCACATTACTGCTCACAGTACTTAGAACAGTAATTAGAACAGATCACATTACTGCTCACAAACTTAGAACAGTAATTAGAACAGATCACATTACTGCTCTCAAAATTAGAACAGTAATTAGAACAGATCACATTACTGCTCTCAAACTTAGAACAGTAATTAGAACAGATCACATTACTGCTCACAAACTTAGAACAGTAATTAGAACAGATCACATTACTGAACAGTAATTAGAACAGTAATTAGAACAGATCACATTACTGCTCTCAAACTTAGAACAGTAATTAGAACAGATCACATTACTGCTCACAAACTTAGAACAGTAATTAGAACAGATCACATTACTGCTCTCAAACTTAGAACAGTAATTAGAACAGATCACATTACTGCTCTCAAACTTAGAACAGTAATTAGAACAGATCACATTACTGCTCACAAACTTAGAACAGTAATTAGAACAGATCACATTACTGCTCACAAACTTAGAACAGTAATTAGAACAGATCACATTACTGCTCTCAAACTTAGAACAGTAATTAGAACAGATCACATTACTGCTCACAAACTTAGAACAGTAATTAGAACAGATCACATTACTGAACAGTAATTAGAACAGTAATTAGAACAGATCACATTACTGCTCTCAAACTTAGAACAGTAATTAGAACAGATCACATTACTGCTCACAAACTTAGAACAGTAATTAGAACAGATCACATTACTGCTCTCAAACTTAGAACAGTAATTAGAACAGATCACATTACTGCTCACAAACTTAGAACAGTAATTAGAACAGATCACATTACTGAACAGTAATTAGAACAGTAATTAGAACAGATCAAATTACTGCTCTCAAACTTAGAACAGTAATTAGAACAGATCACATTACTGCTCACAAACTTAGAACAGTAATTAGAACAGATCACATTACTGCTCTCAAACTTAGAACAGTAATTAGAACAGATCACATTACTGCTCACAAACTTAGAACAGATCAAATATTACATATCTAACTATTACATGTGTCATAAAGAAAATTATACAAAACATATATGTTTTTATTTTCTCTCTATGCGTTATTTGCCGCGTTGAGGTTTCGAACCCATGTGCACGATGACGCCTGTCTGCTCGGTTACAAGTTCTGACCGTACCCACTAGGCCACGGCTCGCCTTCCAATTCTTCGCATGTTAACACCTTTATGCAGGTAAAATACAAAGGGATGCTACTCTAACAATTTAAGGGAAGCAACTCAAAAACGTTTTACTTACGTCTGACGATATGTTAATATTGCATACCGCCAAAATGCTTCGCACCGAAGCAATAAATCCGCATATCAGAGTAAAACCAAACCAAAGCATTCACCGAAGCATTGTGGTGTAGTGGTTATAGTGTCTGCCTTGCAATCGGGAGGTCGTGGGTTCGAGTCCCCTGACCGCGTCATACCAAAGACTTTAAAAATGGAGTAGTTACTTGTAACCCATGCCTGACAAGCAAATCATGGGTAGTACTACGTCTGGTCAAAAACCGTCTGGTCAACCCGGTGTCAGAATAATGTGTCTGGGTGGGGTATCACGTACTACGGCGTGGTATTCCAGTGTGGCAGCACTATATCTGCTTCAAGTAGACTGTAGATAGATACATAGCACTACACACAATCACTCACGCAATAGTCCAGACATAATGCCGAGCCAACGGGGGATTCTTCCCGGGGGCTCATATGGTAGAGGGACTTTAAACCTTAGAAATCATCATCATCAAACCAAACCAAGTATCCGTTCGATATACGAGTTTGATCAATAGAACAGTAATCAGAACAGATCACATTACTGCTCTCAAACGTAGAACAGTAATTAGAACAGATCACATTACTGCTCTCAGACTTAGAACAGTAATTAGAACAGATCACATTACTGCTCACAAACTTAGAACAGTAATTAGAACAGATCACATTACTGCTCTCAAAATTAGAACAGTAATTAGAACAGATCACATTACTGCTCTCAAACTTAGAACAGTAATTAGAACAGATCACATTACTTAGAACAGTAATTAGAACAGATCACATTACTGCTCACAAACTTAGAACAGTAATTAGAACAGATCACATTACTTAGAACAGTAATTAGAACAGATCACATTACTGCTCACAAACTTAGAACAGTAATTAGAACAGATCACATTACTGCTCTCAAACTTAGAACAGTAATTAGAACAGATCACATTACTGCTCACTAACTTAGAACAGTAATTAGAACAGATCACATTACTGAACAGTAATTAGAACAGATCACATTACTGCTCTCAAACTTAGAACAGTAATTAGAACAGATCACATTACTGCTCACAAACTTAGAACAGTAATTAGAACAGATCACATTACTGCTCTCAAACTTAGAACAGTAATTAGAACAGATCACATTACTGCTCACAAACTTAGAACAGTAATTAGAACAGATCACATTACTGCTCTCAAACTTAGAACAGTAATTAGAACAGATCACATTACTGCTCACAAACTTAGAACAGATCAAATATTACATATCTAACTATTACATGTGTCATAAAGAAAATTATACAAAACATATATGTTTTTATTTTCTCTCTATGCGTTATTTGCCGCGTTGAGGTTTCGAACCCATGTGCACGATGACGCCTGTCTGCTCGGTTACAAGTTCTGACCATACCCACTAGGCCACGGCTCGCCTTCCAATTCTTCGCATGTTAACACCTTTATGCAGGTAAAATACAAAGGGATGCTACTCTAACAATTTAAGGGAAGCAACTCAAAAACGTTTTACTTACGTCTGACGATATGTTAATATTGCATACCGCCAAAATGCTTCGCACCGAAGCAATAAATCCGCATATCAGAGTAAAACCAAACCAAAGCATTCACCGAAGCATTGTGGTGTAGTGGTTATAGTGTCTGCCTTGCAATCGGGAGGTCGTGGGTTCGAGTCCCCTGACCGCGTCATACCAAAGACTTTAAAAATGGAGTAGTTACTTGTAACCCATGCCTGACAAGCAAATCATGGGTAGTACTACGTCTGGTCAAAAACCGTCTGGTCAACCCGGTGTCAGAATAATGTGTCTGGGTGGGGTATCACGTACTACGGCGTGGTATTCCAGTGTGGCAGCACTATATCTGCTTCAAGTAGACTGTAGATAGATACATAGCACTACAAACAATCACTCACGCAATAGTCCAGACATAATGCCGAGCCAACGGGGGATTCTTCCCGGGTCTCATATGGTAGAGGGACTTTAAACCTTAGAAATCATCATCATCAAACCAAACCAAGTATCCGTTCGATATACGAGTTTGATCGATAGAACAGTAATCAGAACAGATCACATTACTGCTCTCAAACGTAGAACAGTAATTAGAACAGATCACATTACTGCTCACAAACTTAGAACAGTAATTAGAACAGATCACATTACTGCTCTCAAAATTAGAACAGTAATTAGAACAGATCACATTACTGCTCTCAAACTTAGAACAGTAATTAGAACAGATCACATTACTTAGAACAGTAATTAGAACAGATCACATTACTGCTCACAAACTTAGAACAGTAATTAGAACAGATCACATTACTTAGAACAGTAATTAGAACAGATCACATTACTGCTCACAAACTTAGAACAGTAATTAGAACAGATCACATTACTGCTCTCAAACTTAGAACAGTAATTAAAACAGATCACATTACTGCTCACAAACTTAGAACAGTAATTAGAACAGACCACATTACTGAACAGTAATTAGAACAGTAATTAGAACAGATCACATTACTGCTCTCAAAATTAAAACAGTAATTAGAACAGATCACATTACTGCTCTCAAACTTAGAACAGTAATTAGAACAGATCACATTACTGCTCACAAACTTAGAACAGTAATTAGAACAGATCACATTACTGCTCTCAAAATTAGAACAGTAATTAGAACAGATCACATTACTGCTCTCAAACTTAGAACAGTAATTAGAACAGATCACATTACTGCTCACAAACTTAGAACAGTAATTAGAACAGATCACATTACTGAACAGTAATTAGAACAGTAATTAGAACAGATCACATTACTGCTCTCAAACTTAGAACAGTAATTAGAACAGATCACATTACTGCTCACAAACTTAGAACAGTAATTAGAACAGATCACATTACTGCTCTCAAACTTAGAACAGTAATTAGAACAGATCACATTACTGCTCTCAAACTTAGAACAGTAATTAGAACAGATCACATTACTGCTCACAAACTTAGAACAGTAATTAGAACAGATCACATTACTGCTCACAAACTTAGAACAGTAATTAGAACAGATCACATTACTGCTCTCAAACTTAGAACAGTAATTAGAACAGATCACATTACTGCTCACAAACTTAGAACAGTAATTAGAACAGATCACATTACTGAACAGTAATTAGAACAGTAATTAGAACAGATCACATTACTGCTCTCAAACTTAGAACAGTAATTAGAACAGATCACATTACTGCTCACAAACTTAGAACAGTAATTAGAACAGATCACATTACTGCTCTCAAACTTAGAACAGTAATTAGAACAGATCACATTACTGCTCACAAACTTAGAACAGATCAAATATTACATATCTAACTATTACATGTGTCATAAAGAAAATTATACAAAACATATATGTTTTTATTTTCTCTCTATGCGTTATTTGCCGCGTTGAGGTTTCGAACCCATGTGCACGATGACGCCTGTCTGCTCGGTTACAAGTTCTGACCGTACCCACTAGGCCACGGCTCGCCTTCCAATTCTTCGCATGTTAACACCTTTATGCAGGTAAAATACAAAGGGATGCTACTCTAACAATTTAAGGGAAGCAACTCAAAAACGTTTTACTTACGTCTGACGATATGTTAATATTGCATACCGCCAAAATGCTTCGCACCGAAGCAATAAATCCGCATATCAGAGTAAAACCAAACCAAAGCATTCACCGAAGCATTGTGGTGTAGTGGTTATAGTGTCTGCCTTGCAATCGGGAGGTCGTGGGTTCGAGTCCCCTGACCGCGTCATACCAAAGACTTTAAAAATGGAGTAGTTACTTGTAACCCATGCCTGACAAGCAAATCATGGGTAGTACTACGTCTGGTCAAAAACCGTCTGGTCAACCCGGTGTCAGAATAATGTGTCTGGGTGGGGTATCACGTACTACGGCGTGGTATTCCAGTGTGGCAGCACTATATCTGCTTCAAGTAGACTGTAGATAGATACATAGCACTACACACAATCACTCACGCAATAGTCCAGACATAATGCCGAGCCAACGGGGGATTCTTCCCGGGGGCTCATATGGTAGAGGGACTTTAAACCTTAGAAATCATCATCATCAAACCAAACCAAGTATCCGTTCGATATACGAGTTTGATCAATAGAACAGTAATCAGAACAGATCACATTACTGCTCTCAAACGTAGAACAGTAATTAGAACAGATCACATTACTGCTCTCAGACTTAGAACAGTAATTAGAACAGATCACATTACTGCTCACAAACTTAGAACAGTAATTAGAACAGATCACATTACTGCTCTCAAAATTAGAACAGTAATTAGAACAGATCACATTACTGCTCTCAAACTTAGAACAGTAACTAGAACAGATCACATTACTGCTCACAAACTTAGAACAGTAATTAGAACAGACCACATTACTGAACAGTAATTAGAACAGTAATTAGAACAGATCACATTACTGCTCTCAAACTTAGAACAGTAATTAGAACAGATCACATTACTGCTCTCAAACTTAGAACAGTAATTAGAACAGATCACATTACTGCTCACAAACTTAGAACAGTAATTAGAACAGATCACATTACTGAACAGTAATTAGAACAGTAATTAGAACAGATCACATTACTGCTCTCAAACTTAGAACAGTAATTAGAACAGATCACATTACTGCTCTCAAACTTAGAACAGTAATTAGAACAGATCACATTACTGCTCACAAACTTAGAACAGTAATTAGAACAGATCACATTACTGCTCACAAACTTAGAACAGTAATTAGAACAGATCACATTACTGCTCTCAAACTTAGAACAGTAATTAGAACAGATCACATTACTGCTCACAAACTTAGAACAGTAATTAGAACAGATCACATTACTGAACAGTAATTAGAACAGTAATTAGAACAGATCACATTACTGCTCTCAAACTTAGAACAGTAATTAGAACAGATCACATTACTGCTCACAAACTTAGAACAGTAATTAGAACAGATCACATTACTGCTCTCAAACTTAGAACAGTAATTAGAACAGATCACATTACTGCTCTCAAACTTAGAACAGTAATTAGAACAGATCACATTACTGCTCACAAACTTAGAACAGTAATTAGAACAGATCACATTACTGCTCACAAACTTAGAACAGTAATTAGAACAGATCACATTACTGCTCTCAAACTTAGAACAGTAATTAGAACAGATCACATTACTGCTCACAAACTTAGAACAGTAATTAGAACAGATCACATTACTGAACAGTAATTAGAACAGTAATTAGAACAGATCACATTACTGCTCTCAAACTTAGAACAGTAATTAGAACAGATCACATTACTGCTCACAAACTTAGAACAGTAATTAGAACAGATCACATTACTGCTCTCAAACTTAGAACAGTAATTAGAACAGATCACATTACTGCTCACAAACTTAGAACAGATCAAATATTACATATCTAACTATTACATGTGTCATTAAGAAAATTATACAAAACATATATGTTTTTATTTTCTCTCTATGCGTTATTTGCCGCGTTGAGGTTTCGAACCCATGTGCACGATGACGCCTGTCTGCTCGGTTACAAGTTCTGACCGTACCCACTAGGCCACGGCTCGCCTTCCAATTCTTCGCATGTTAACACCTTTATGCAGGTAAAATACAAAGGGATGCTACTCTAACAATTTAAGGGAAGCAACTCAAAAACGTTTTACTTACGTCTGACGATATGTTAATATTGCATACCGCCAAAATGCTTCGCACCGAAGCAATAAATCCGCATATCAGAGTAAAACCAAACCAAAGCATTCACCGAAGCATTGTGGTGTAGTGGTTATAGTGTCTGCCTTGCAATCGGGAGGTCGTGGGTTCGAGTCCCCTGACCGCGTCATACCAAAGACTTTAAAAATGGAGTAGTTACTTGTAACCCATGCCTGACAAGCAAATCATGGGTAGTACTACGTCTGGTCAAAAACCGTCTGGTCAACCCGGTGTCAGAATAATGTGTCTGGGTGGGGTATCACGTACTACGGCGTGGTATTCCAGTGTGGCAGCACTATATCTGCTTCAAGTAGACTGTAGATAGATACATAGCACTACAAACAATCACTCACGCAATAGTCCAGACATAATGCCGAGCCAACGGGGGATTCTTCCCGAGTCTCATATGGTAGAGGGACTTTAAACCTTAGAAATCATCATCATCAAACCAAACCAAGTATCCGTTCGATATACGAGTTTGATCGATAGAACAGTAATCAGAACAGATCACATTACTGCTCTCAAACGTAGAACAGTAATTAGAACAGATCACATTACTGCTCACAAACTTAGAACAGTAATTAGAACAGATCACATTACTGCTCTCAAAATTAGAACAGTAATTAGAACAGATCACATTACTGCTCTCAAACTTAGAACAGTAATTAGAACAGATCACATTACTTAGAACAGTAATTAGAACAGATCACATTACTGCTCACAAACTTAGAACAGTAATTAGAACAGATCACATTACTTAGAACAGTAATTAGAACAGATCACATTACTGCTCACAAACTTAGAACAGTAATTAGAACAGATCACATTACTGCTCTCAAACTTAGAACAGTAATTAAAACAGATCACATTACTGCTCACAAACTTAGAACAGTAATTAGAACAGACCACATTACTGAACAGTAATTAGAACAGTAATTAGAACAGATCACATTACTGCTCTCAAACTTAGAACAGTAATTAGAACAGATCACATTACTGCTCTCAAACTTAGAACAGTAATTAGAACAGATCACATTACTGCTCACAAACTTAGAACAGTAATTAGAACAGATCACATTACTGCTCTCAAAATTAGAACAGTAATTAGAACAGATCACATTACTGCTCACAAACTTAGAACAGTAATTAGAACAGATCACATTACTGCTCTCAAACTTAGAACAGTAATTAGAACAGATCACATTACTGCTCTCAAACTTAGAACAGTAATTAGAACAGATCACATTACTGCTCACAAACTTAGAACAGTAATTAGAACAGATCACATTACTGCTCACAAACTTAGAACAGTAATTAGAACAGATCACATTACTGCTCTCAAACTTAGAACAGTAATTAGAACAGATCACATTACTGCTCACAAACTTAGAACAGTAATTAGAACAGATCACATTACTGAACAGTAATTAGAACAGTAATTAGAACAGATCACATTACTGCTCTCAAACTTAGAACAGTAATTAGAACAGATCACATTACTGCTCACAAACTTAGAACAGTAATTAGAACAGATCACATTACTGCTCTCAAACTTAGAACAGTAATTAGAACAGATCACATTACTGCTCACAAACTTAGAACAGATCAAATATTACATATCTAACTATTACATGTGTCATAAAGAAAATTATACAAAACATATATGTTTTTATTTTCTCTCTATGCGTTATTTGCCGCGTTGAGGTTTCGAACCCATGTGCACGATGACGCCTGTCTGCTCGGTTACAAGTTCTGACCGTACCCACTAGGCCACGGCTCGCCTTCCAATTCTTCGCATGTTAACACCTTTATGCAGGTAAAATACAAAGGGATGCTACTCTAACAATTTAAGGGAAGCAACTCAAAAACGTTTTACTTACGTCTGACGATATGTTAATATTGCATACCGCCAAAATGCTTCGCACCGAAGCAATAAATCCGCATATCAGAGTAAAACCAAACCAAAGCATTCACCGAAGCATTGTGGTGTAGTGGTTATAGTGTCTGCCTTGCAATCGGGAGGTCGTGGGTTCGAGTCCCCTGACCGCGTCATACCAAAGACTTTAAAAATGGAGTAGTTACTTGTAACCCATGCCTGACAAGCAAATCATGGGTAGTACTACGTCTGGTCAAAAACCGTCTGGTCAACCCGGTGTCAGAATAATGTGTCTGGGTGGGGTATCACGTACTACGGCGTGGTATTCCAGTTTGGCAGCACTATATCTGCTTCAAGTAGACTGTAGATAGATACATAGCACTACACACAATCACTCACGCAATAGTCCAGACATAATGCCGAGCCAACGGGGGATTCTTCCCGGGGGCTCATATGGTAGAGGGACTTTAAACCTTAGAAATCATCATCCTCAAACCAAACCAAGTATCCGTTCGATATACGAGTTTGATCAATAGAACAGTAATCAGAACAGATCACATTACTGCTCTCAAACGTAGAACAGTAATTAGAACAGATCACATTACTGCTCTCAGACTTAGAACAGTAATTAGAACAGATCACATTACTGCTCACAAACTTAGAACAGTAATTAGAACAGATCACATTACTGCTCTCAAAATTAGAACAGTAATTAGAACAGATCACATTACTGCTCTCAAACTTAGAACAGTAATTAGAACAGATCACATTACTTAGAACAGTAATTAGAACAGATCACATTACTGCTCACAAACTTAGAACAGTAATTAGAACAGATCACATTACTTAGAACAGTAATTAGAACAGATCACATTACTGCTCACAAACTTAGAACAGTAATTAGAACAGATCACATTACTGCTCTCAAACTTAGAACAGTAATTAGAACAGATCACATTACTGCTCACAAACTTAGAACAGTAATTAGAACAGACCACATTACTGAACAGTAATTAGAACAGTAATTAGAACAGATCACATTACTGCTCTCAAACTTAGAACAGTAATTAGAACAGATCACATTACTGCTCTCAAACTTAGAACAGTAATTAGAACAGATCACATTACTGCTCTCAAACTTAGAACAGTAATTAGAACAGATCACATTACTGAACAGTAATTAGAACAGTAATTAGAACAGATCACATTACTGCTCTCAAACTTAGAACAGTAATTAGAACAGATCACATTACTGCTCTCAAACTTAGAACAGTAATTAGAACAGATCACATTACTGAACAGTAATTAGAACAGTAATTAGAACAGATCACATTACTGCTCTCAAACTTATAACAGTAATTAGAACAGATCACATTACTGCTCACAAACTTAGAACAGTAATTAGAACAGATCACATTACTGCTCACAAACTTAGAACAGTAATTAGAACAGATCACATTACTGCTCTCAAACTTAGAACAGTAGTTAGAACAGATCACATTACTGCTCACAAACTTAGAACAGTAATTAGAACAGATCACATTACTGAACAGTAATTAGAACAGATCACATTACTGCTCTCAAACTTAGAACAGTAATTAGAACAGATCACATTACTGCTCACAAACTTAGAACAGTAATTAGAACAGATCACATTACTGCTCTCAAACTTAGAACAGTAATTAGAACAGATCACATTACTGCTCACAAACTTAGAACAGTAATTAGAACAGATCACATTACTGCTCTCAAACTTAGAACAGTAATTAGAACAGATCACATTACTGCTCACAAACTTAGAACAGATCAAATATTACATATCTAACTATTACATGTGTCATAAAGAAAATTATACAAAACATATATGTTTTTATTTTCTCTCTATGCGTTATTTGCCGCGTTGAGGTTTCGAACCCATGTGCACGATGACGCCTGTCTGCTCGGTTACAAGTTCTGACCATACCCACTAGGCCACGGCTCGCCTTCCAATTCTTCGCATGTTAACACCTTTATGCAGGTAAAATACAAAGGGATGCTACTCTAACAATTTAAGGGAAGCAACTCAAAAACGTTTTACTTACGTCTGACGATATGTTAATATTGCATACCGCCAAAATGCTTCGCACCGAAGCAATAAATCCGCATATCAGAGTAAAACCAAACCAAAGCATTCACCGAAGCATTGTGGTGTAGTGGTTATAGTGTCTGCCTTGCAATCGGGAGGTCGTGGGTTCGAGTCCCCTGACCGCGTCATACCAAAGACTTTAAAAATGGAGTAGTTACTTGTAACCCATGCCTGACAAGCAAATCATGGGTAGTACTACGTCTGGTCAAAAACCGTCTGGTCAACCCGGTGTCAGAATAATGTGTCTGGGTGGGGTATCACGTACTACGGCGTGGTATTCCAGTGTGGCAGCACTATATCTGCTTCAAGTAGACTGTAGATAGATACATAGCACTACAAACAATCACTCACGCAATAGTCCAGACATAATGCCGAGCCAACGGGGGATTCTTCCCGGGTCTCATATGGTAGAGGGACTTTAAACCTTAGAAATCATCATCATCAAACCAAACCAAGTATCCGTTCGATATACGAGTTTGATCGATAGAACAGTAATCAGAACAGATCACATTACTGCTCTCAAACGTAGAACAGTAATTAGAACAGATCACATTACTGCTCACAAACTTAGAACAGTAATTAGAACAGATCACATTACTGCTCTCAAAATTAGAACAGTAATTAGAACAGATCACATTACTGCTCTCAAACTTAGAACAGTAATTAGAACAGATCACATTACTTAGAACAGTAATTAGAACAGATCACATTACTGCTCACAAACTTAGAACAGTAATTAGAACAGATCACATTACTTAGAACAGTAATTAGAACAGATCACATTACTGCTCACAAACTTAGAACAGTAATTAGAACAGATCACATTACTGCTCTCAAACTTAGAACAGTAATTAAAACAGATCACATTACTGCTCACAAACTTAGAACAGTAATTAGAACAGACCACATTACTGAACAGTAATTAGAACAGTAATTAGAACAGATCACATTACTGCTCTCAAAATTAAAACAGTAATTAGAACAGATCACATTACTGCTCTCAAACTTAGAACAGTAATTAGAACAGATCACATTACTGCTCACAAACTTAGAACAGTAATTAGAACAGATCACATTACTGCTCTCAAAATTAGAACAGTAATTAGAACAGATCACATTACTGCTCTCAAACTTAGAACAGTAATTAGAACAGATCACATTACTGCTCACAAACTTAGAACAGTAATTAGAACAGATCACATTACTGAACAGTAATTAGAACAGTAATTAGAACAGATCACATTACTGCTCTCAAACTTAGAACAGTAATTAGAACAGATCACATTACTGCTCACAAACTTAGAACAGTAATTAGAACAGATCACATTACTGCTCTCAAACTTAGAACAGTAATTAGAACAGATCACATTACTGCTCTCAAACTTAGAACAGTAATTAGAACAGATCACATTACTGCTCACAAACTTAGAACAGTAATTAGAACAGATCACATTACTGCTCACAAACTTAGAACAGTAATTAGAACAGATCACATTACTGCTCTCAAACTTAGAACAGTAATTAGAACAGATCACATTACTGCTCACAAACTTAGAACAGTAATTAGAACAGATCACATTACTGAACAGTAATTAGAACAGTAATTAGAACAGATCACATTACTGCTCTCAAACTTAGAACAGTAATTAGAACAGATCACATTACTGCTCACAAACTTAGAACAGTAATTAGAACAGATCACATTACTGCTCTCAAACTTAGAACAGTAATTAGAACAGATCACATTACTGCTCACAAACTTAGAACAGATCAAATATTACATATCTAACTATTACATGTGTCATAAAGAAAATTATACAAAACATATATGTTTTTATTTTCTCTCTATGTGTTATTTGCCGCGTTGAGGTTTCGAACCCATGTGCACGATGACGCCTGTCTGCTCGGTTACAAGTTCTGACCGTACCCACTAGGCCACGGCTCGCCTTCCAATTCTTCGCATGTTAACACCTTTATGCAGGTAAAATACAAAGGGATGCTACTCTAACAATTTAAGGGAAGCAACTCAAAAACGTTTTACTTACGTCTGACGATATGTTAATATTGCATACCGCCAAAATGCTTCGCACCGAAGCAATAAATCCGCATATCAGAGTAAAACCAAACCAAAGCATTCACCGAAGCATTGTGGTGTAGTGGTTATAGTGTCTGCCTTGCAATCGGGAGGTCGTGGGTTCGAGTCCCCTGACCGCGTCATACCAAAGACTTTAAAAATGGAGTAGTTACTTGTAACCCATGCCTGACAAGCAAATCATGGGTAGTACTACGTCTGGTCAAAAACCGTCTGGTCAACCCGGTGTCAGAATAATGTGTCTGGGTGGGGTATCACGTACTACGGCGTGGTATTCCAGTGTGGCAGCACTATATCTGCTTCAAGTAGACTGTAGATAGATACATAGCACTACACACAATCACTCACGCAATAGTCCAGACATAATGCCGAGCCAACGGGGGATTCTTCCCGGGGGCTCATATGGTAGAGGGACTTTAAACCTTAGAAATCATCATCATCAAACCAAACCAAGTATCCGTTCGATATACGAGTTTGATCAATAGAACAGTAATCAGAACAGATCACATTACTGCTCTCAAACGTAGAACAGTAATTAGAACAGATCACATTACTGCTCTCAGACTTAGAACAGTAATTAGAACAGATCACATTACTGCTCACAAACTTAGAACAGTAATTAGAACAGATCACATTACTGCTCTCAAAATTAGAACAGTAATTAGAACAGATCACATTACTGCTCTCAAACTTAGAACAGTAACTAGAACAGATCACATTACTGCTCACAAACTTAGAACAGTAATTAGAACAGACCACATTACTGAACAGTAATTAGAACAGTAATTAGAACAGATCACATTACTGCTCTCAAACTTAGAACAGTAATTAGAACAGATCACATTACTGCTCTCAAACTTAGAACAGTAATTAGAACAGATCACATTACTGCTCACAAACTTAGAACAGTAATTAGAACAGATCACATTACTGAACAGTAATTAGAACAGTAATTAGAACAGATCACATTACTGCTCTCAAACTTAGAACAGTAATTAGAACAGATCACATTACTGCTCTCAAACTTAGAACAGTAATTAGAACAGATCACATTACTGCTCACAAACTTAGAACAGTAATTAGAACAGATCACATTACTGCTCACAAACTTAGAACAGTAATTAGAACAGATCACATTACTGCTCTCAAACTTAGAACAGTAATTAGAACAGATCACATTACTGCTCACAAACTTAGAACAGTAATTAGAACAGATCACATTACTGAACAGTAATTAGAACAGTAATTAGAACAGATCACATTACTGCTCTCAAACTTAGAACAGTAATTAGAACAGATCACATTACTGCTCACAAACTTAGAACAGTAATTAGAACAGATCACATTACTGCTCTCAAACTTAGAACAGTAATTAGAACAGATCACATTACTGCTCTCAAACTTAGAACAGTAATTAGAACAGATCACATTACTGCTCACAAACTTAGAACAGTAATTAGAACAGATCACATTACTGCTCACAAACTTAGAACAGTAATTAGAACAGATCACATTACTGCTCTCAAACTTAGAACAGTAATTAGAACAGATCACATTACTGCTCACAAACTTAGAACAGTAATTAGAACAGATCACATTACTGAACAGTAATTAGAACAGTAATTAGAACAGATCACATTACTGCTCTCAAACTTAGAACAGTAATTAGAACAGATCACATTACTGCTCACAAACTTAGAACAGTAATTAGAACAGATCACATTACTGCTCTCAAACTTAGAACAGTAATTAGAACAGATCACATTACTGCTCACAAACTTAGAACAGATCAAATATTACATATCTAACTATTACATGTGTCATTAAGAAAATTATACAAAACATATATGTTTTTATTTTCTCTCTATGCGTTATTTGCCGCGTTGAGGTTTCGAACCCATGTGCACGATGACGCCTGTCTGCTCGGTTACAAGTTCTGACCGTACCCACTAGGCCACGGCTCGCCTTCCAATTCTTCGCATGTTAACACCTTTATGCAGGTAAAATACAAAGGGATGCTACTCTAACAATTTAAGGGAAGCAACTCAAAAACGTTTTACTTACGTCTGACGATATGTTAATATTGCATACCGCCAAAATGCTTCGCACCGAAGCAATAAATCCGCATATCAGAGTAAAACCAAACCAAAGCATTCACCGAAGCATTGTGGTGTAGTGGTTATAGTGTCTGCCTTGCAATCGGGAGGTCGTGGGTTCGAGTCCCCTGACCGCGTCATACCAAAGACTTTAAAAATGGAGTAGTTACTTGTAACCCATGCCTGACAAGCAAATCATGGGTAGTACTACGTCTGGTCAAAAACCGTCTGGTCAACCCGGTGTCAGAATAATGTGTCTGGGTGGGGTATCACGTACTACGGCGTGGTATTCCAGTGTGGCAGCACTATATCTGCTTCAAGTAGACTGTAGATAGATACATAGCACTACAAACAATCACTCACGCAATAGTCCAGACATAATGCCGAGCCAACGGGGGATTCTTCCCGAGTCTCATATGGTAGAGGGACTTTAAACCTTAGAAATCATCATCATCAAACCAAACCAAGTATCCGTTCGATATACGAGTTTGATCGATAGAACAGTAATCAGAACAGATCACATTACTGCTCTCAAACGTAGAACAGTAATTAGAACAGATCACATTACTGCTCACAAACTTAGAACAGTAATTAGAACAGATCACATTACTGCTCTCAAAATTAGAACAGTAATTAGAACAGATCACATTACTGCTCTCAAACTTAGAACAGTAATTAGAACAGATCACATTACTTAGAACAGTAATTAGAACAGATCACATTACTGCTCACAAACTTAGAACAGTAATTAGAACAGATCACATTACTTAGAACAGTAATTAGAACAGATCACATTACTGCTCACAAACTTAGAACAGTAATTAGAACAGATCACATTACTGCTCTCAAACTTAGAACAGTAATTAAAACAGATCACATTACTGCTCACAAACTTAGAACAGTAATTAGAACAGACCACATTACTGAACAGTAATTAGAACAGTAATTAGAACAGATCACATTACTGCTCTCAAACTTAGAACAGTAATTAGAACAGATCACATTACTGCTCTCAAACTTAGAACAGTAATTAGAACAGATCACATTACTGCTCACAAACTTAGAACAGTAATTAGAACAGATCACATTACTGCTCTCAAAATTAGAACAGTAATTAGAACAGATCACATTACTGCTCACAAACTTAGAACAGTAATTAGAACAGATCACATTACTGCTCTCAAACTTAGAACAGTAATTAGAACAGATCACATTACTGCTCTCAAACTTAGAACAGTAATTAGAACAGATCACATTACTGCTCACAAACTTAGAACAGTAATTAGAACAGATCACATTACTGCTCACAAACTTAGAACAGTAATTAGAACAGATCACATTACTGCTCTCAAACTTAGAACAGTAATTAGAACAGATCACATTACTGCTCACAAACTTAGAACAGTAATTAGAACAGATCACATTACTGAACAGTAATTAGAACAGTAATTAGAACAGATCACATTACTGCTCTCAAACTTAGAACAGTAATTAGAACAGATCACATTACTGCTCACAAACTTAGAACAGTAATTAGAACAGATCACATTACTGCTCTCAAACTTAGAACAGTAATTAGAACAGATCACATTACTGCTCACAAACTTAGAACAGATCAAATATTACATATCTAACTATTACATGTGTCATAAAGAAAATTATACAAAACATATATGTTTTTATTTTCTCTCTATGCGTTATTTGCCGCGTTGAGGTTTCGAACCCATGTGCACGATGACGCCTGTCTGCTCGGTTACAAGTTCTGACCGTACCCACTAGGCCACGGCTCGCCTTCCAATTCTTCGCATGTTAACACCTTTATGCAGGTAAAATACAAAGGGATGCTACTCTAACAATTTAAGGGAAGCAACTCAAAAACGTTTTACTTACGTCTGACGATATGTTAATATTGCATACCGCCAAAATGCTTCGCACCGAAGCAATAAATCCGCATATCAGAGTAAAACCAAACCAAAGCATTCACCGAAGCATTGTGGTGTAGTGGTTATAGTGTCTGCCTTGCAATCGGGAGGTCGTGGGTTCGAGTCCCCTGACCGCGTCATACCAAAGACTTTAAAAATGGAGTAGTTACTTGTAACCCATGCCTGACAAGCAAATCATGGGTAGTACTACGTCTGGTCAAAAACCGTCTGGTCAACCCGGTGTCAGAATAATGTGTCTGGGTGGGGTATCACGTACTACGGCGTGGTATTCCAGTTTGGCAGCACTATATCTGCTTCAAGTAGACTGTAGATAGATACATAGCACTACACACAATCACTCACGCAATAGTCCAGACATAATGCCGAGCCAACGGGGGATTCTTCCCGGGGGCTCATATGGTAGAGGGACTTTAAACCTTAGAAATCATCATCCTCAAACCAAACCAAGTATCCGTTCGATATACGAGTTTGATCAATAGAACAGTAATCAGAACAGATCACATTACTGCTCTCAAACGTAGAACAGTAATTAGAACAGATCACATTACTGCTCTCAGACTTAGAACAGTAATTAGAACAGATCACATTACTGCTCACAAACTTAGAACAGTAATTAGAACAGATCACATTACTGCTCTCAAAATTAGAACAGTAATTAGAACAGATCACATTACTGCTCTCAAACTTAGAACAGTAATTAGAACAGATCACATTACTTAGAACAGTAATTAGAACAGATCACATTACTGCTCACAAACTTAGAACAGTAATTAGAACAGATCACATTACTTAGAACAGTAATTAGAACAGATCACATTACTGCTCACAAACTTAGAACAGTAATTAGAACAGATCACATTACTGCTCTCAAACTTAGAACAGTAATTAGAACAGATCACATTACTGCTCACAAACTTAGAACAGTAATTAGAACAGACCACATTACTGAACAGTAATTAGAACAGTAATTAGAACAGATCACATTACTGCTCTCAAACTTAGAACAGTAATTAGAACAGATCACATTACTGCTCTCAAACTTAGAACAGTAATTAGAACAGATCACATTACTGCTCTCAAACTTAGAACAGTAATTAGAACAGATCACATTACTGAACAGTAATTAGAACAGTAATTAGAACAGATCACATTACTGCTCTCAAACTTAGAACAGTAATTAGAACAGATCACATTACTGCTCTCAAACTTAGAACAGTAATTAGAACAGATCACATTACTGAACAGTAATTAGAACAGTAATTAGAACAGATCACATTACTGCTCTCAAACTTATAACAGTAATTAGAACAGATCACATTACTGCTCACAAACTTAGAACAGTAATTAGAACAGATCACATTACTGCTCACAAACTTAGAACAGTAATTAGAACAGATCACATTACTGCTCTCAAACTTAGAACAGTAGTTAGAACAGATCACATTACTGCTCACAAACTTAGAACAGTAATTAGAACAGATCACATTACTGAACAGTAATTAGAACAGATCACATTACTGCTCTCAAACTTAGAACAGTAATTAGAACAGATCACATTACTGCTCACAAACTTAGAACAGTAATTAGAACAGATCACATTACTGCTCTCAAACTTAGAACAGTAATTAGAACAGATCACATTACTGCTCACAAACTTAGAACAGTAATTAGAACAGATCACATTACTGCTCTCAAACTTAGAACAGTAATTAGAACAGATCACATTACTGCTCACAAACTTAGAACAGATCAAATATTACATATCTAACTATTACATGTGTCATAAAGAAAATTATACAAAACATATATGTTTTTATTTTCTCTCTATGCGTTATTTGCCGCGTTGAGGTTTCGAACCCATGTGCACGATGACGCCTGTCTGCTCGGTTACAAGTTCTGACCATACCCACTAGGCCACGGCTCGCCTTCCAATTCTTCGCATGTTAACACCTTTATGCAGGTAAAATACAAAGGGATGCTACTCTAACAATTTAAGGGAAGCAACTCAAAAACGTTTTACTTACGTCTGACGATATGTTAATATTGCATACCGCCAAAATGCTTCGCACCGAAGCAATAAATCCGCATATCAGAGTAAAACCAAACCAAAGCATTCACCGAAGCATTGTGGTGTAGTGGTTATAGTGTCTGCCTTGCAATCGGGAGGTCGTGGGTTCGAGTCCCCTGACCGCGTCATACCAAAGACTTTAAAAATGGAGTAGTTACTTGTAACCCATGCCTGACAAGCAAATCATGGGTAGTACTACGTCTGGTCAAAAACCGTCTGGTCAACCCGGTGTCAGAATAATGTGTCTGGGTGGGATATCACGTACTACGGCGTGGTATTCCAGTGTGGCAGCACTATATCTGCTTCAAGTAGACTGTAGATAGATACATAGCACTACAAACAATCACTCACGCAATAGTCCAGACATAATGCCGAGCCAACGGGGGATTCTTCCCGGGTCTCATATGGTAGAGGGACTTTAAACCTTAGAAATCATCATCATCAAACCAAACCAAGTATCCGTTCGATATACGAGTTTGATCGATAGAACAGTAATCAGAACAGATCACATTACTGCTCTCAAACGTAGAACAGTAATTAGAACAGATCACATTACTGCTCACAAACTTAGAACAGTAATTAGAACAGATCACATTGCTGCTCTCAAAATTAGAACAGTAATTAGAACAGATCACATTACTGCTCTCAAACTTAGAACAGTAATTAGAACAGATCACATTACTTAGAACAGTAATTAGAACAGATCACATTACTGCTCACAAACTTAGAACAGTAATTAGAACAGATCACATTACTTAGAACAGTAATTAGAACAGATCACATTACTGCTCACAAACTTAGAACAGTAATTAGAACAGATCACATTACTGCTCTCAAACTTAGAACAGTAATTAAAACAGATCACATTACTGCTCACAAACTTAGAACAGTAATTAGAACAGACCACATTACTGAACAGTAATTAGAACAGTAATTAGAACAGATCACATTACTGCTCTCAAACTTAGAACAGTAATTAGAACAGATCACATTACTGCTCTCAAACTTAGAACAGTAATTAGAACAGATCACATTACTGCTCACAAACTTAGAACAGTAATTAGAACAGATCACATTACTGCTCTCAAAATTAGAACAGTAATTAGAACAGATCACATTACTGCTCTCAAACTTAGAACAGTAATTAGAACAGATCACATTACTGCTCACAAACTTAGAACAGTAATTAGAACAGATCACATTACTGAACAGTAATTAGAACAGTAATTAGAACAGATCACATTACTGCTCTCAAACTTAGAACAGTAATTAGAACAGATCACATTACTGCTCACAAACTTAGAACAGTAATTAGAACAGATCACATTACTGCTCTCAAACTTAGAACAGTAATTAGAACAGATCACATTACTGCTATCAAACTTAGAACAGTAATTAGAACAGATCACATTACTGCTCACAAACTTAGAACAGTAATTAGAACAGATCACATTACTGCTCACAAACTTAGAACAGTAATTAGAACAGATCACATTACTGCTCTCAAACTTAGAACAGTAATTAGAACAGATCACATTACTGCTCACAAACTTAGAACAGTAATTAGAACAGATCACATTACTGAACAGTAATTAGAACAGTAATTAGAACAGATCACATTACTGCTCTCAAACTTAGAACAGTAATTAGAACAGATCACATTACTGCTCACAAACTTAGAACAGTAATTAGAACAGATCACATTACTGCTCTCAAACTTAGAACAGTAATTAGAACAGATCACATTACTGCTCACAAACTTAGAACAGATCAAATATTACATATCTAACTATTACATGTGTCATAAAGAAAATTATACAAAACATATATGTTTTTATTTTCTCTCTATGCGTTATTTGCCGCGTTGAGGTTTCGAACCCATGTGCACGATGACGCCTGTCTGCTCGGTTACAAGTTCTGACCGTACCCACTAGGCCACGGCTCGCCTTCCAATTCTTCGCATGTTAACACCTTTATGCAGGTAAAATACAAAGGGATGCTACTCTAACAATTTAAGGGAAGCAACTCAAAAACGTTTTACTTACGTCTGACGATATGTTAATATTGCATACCGCCAAAATGCTTCGCACCGAAGCAATAAATCCACATATCAGAGTAAAACCAAACCAAAGCATTCACCGAAGCATTGTGGTGTAGTGGTTATAGTGTCTGCCTTGCAATCGGGAGGTCGTGGGTTCGAGTCCCCTGACCGCGTCATACCAAAGACTTTAAAAATGGAGTAGTTACTTGTAACCCATGCCTGACAAGCAAATCATGGGTAGTACTACGTCTGGTCAAAAACCGTCTGGTCAACCCGGTGTCAGAATAATGTGTCTGGGTGGGGTATCACGTACTACGGCGTGGTATTCCAGTTTGGCAGCACTATATCTGCTTCAAGTAGACTGTAGATAGATACATAGCACTACACACAATCACTCACGCAATAGTCCAGACATAATGCCGAGCCAACGAGGGATTCTTCCCGGGGGCTCATATGGTAGAGGGACTTTAAACCTTAGAAATCATCATCCTCAAACCAAACCAAGTATCCGTTCGATATACGAGTTTGATCAATAGAACAGTAATCAGAACAGATCACATTACTGCTCTCAAACGTAGAACAGTAATTAGAACAGATCACATTACTGCTCTCAGACTTAGAACAGTAATTAGAACAGATCACATTACTGCTCACAAACTTAGAACAGTAATTAGAACAGATCACATTACTGCTCTCAAAATTAGAACAGTAATTAGAACAGATCACATTACTGCTCTCAAACTTAGAACAGTAATTAGAACAGATCACATTACTTAGAACAGTAATTAGAACAGATCACATTACTGCTCACAAACTTAGAACAGTAATTAGAACAGATCACATTACTTAGAACAGTAATTAGAACAGATCACATTACTGCTCACAAACTTAGAACAGTAATTAGAACAGATCACATTACTGCTCTCAAACTTAGAACAGTAATTAGAACAGATCACATTACTGCTCACAAACTTAGAACAGTAATTAGAACAGACCACATTACTGAACAGTAATTAGAACAGTAATTAGAACAGATCACATTACTGCTCTCAAACTTAGAACAGTAATTAGAACAGATCACATTACTGCTCTCAAACTTAGAACAGTAATTAGAACAGATCACATTACTGCTCTCAAACTTAGAACAGTAATTAGAACAGATCACATTACTGCTCACAAACTTAGAACAGTAATTAGAACAGATCACATTACTGAACAGTAATTAGAACAGTAATTAGAACAGATCACATTACTGCTCTCAAACTTAGAACAGTAATTAGAACAGATCACATTACTGAACAGTAATTAGAACAGTAATTAGAACAGATCACATTACTGCTCTCAAACTTATAACAGTAATTAGAACAGATCACATTACTGCTCACAAACTTAGAACAGTAATTAGAACAGATCACATTACTGCTCACAAACTTAGAACAGTAATTAGAACAGATCACATTACTGCTCTCAAACTTAGAACAGTAGTTAGAACAGATCACATTACTGCTCACAAACTTAGAACAGTAATTAGAACAGATCACATTACTGAACAGTAATTAGAACAGATCACATTACTGCTCTCAAACTTAGAACAGTAATTAGAACAGATCACATTACTGTTCACAAACTTAGAACAGTAATTAGAACAGATCACATTACTGCTCTCAAACTTAGAACAGTAATTAGAACAGATCACATTACTGCTCACAAACTTAGAACAGTAATTAGAACAGATCACATTACTGCTCTCAAACTTAGAACAGTAATTAGAACAGATCACATTACTGCTCACAAACTTAGAACAGATCACATTACTGCTCACAAACTTAGAACAGTAATTAGAACAGATCACATTACTTAGAACAGTAATTAGAACAGATCACATTACTGCTCTCAAACTTAGAACAGTAATTAGAACAGATCACATTACTGAACAGTAATTAGAACAGTAATTAGAACAGATCACATTACTGCTCTCAAACTTATAACAGTAATTAGAACAGATCACATTACTGCTCACAAACTTAGAACAGTAATTAGAACAGATCACATTACTGCTCACAAACTTAGAACAGTAATTAGAACAGATCACATTACTGCTCTCAAACTTAGAACAGTAGTTAGAACAGATCACATTACTGCTCACAAACTTAGAACAGTAATTAGAACAGATCACATTACTGAACAGTAATTAGAACAGATCACATTACTGCTCTCAAACTTAGAACAGTAATTAGAACAGATCACATTACTGCTCACAAACTTAGAACAGTAATTAGAACAGATCACATTACTGCTCTCAAACTTAGAACAGTAATTAGAACAGATCACATTACTGCTCACAAACTTAGAACAGTAATTAGAACAGATCACATTACTGCTCTCAAACTTAGAACAGTAATTAGAACAGATCACATTACTGCTCACAAACTTAGAACAGATCACATTACTGCTCACAAACTTAGAACAGTAATTAGAACAGATCACATTACTTAGAACAGTAATTAGAACAGATCACATTACTGCTCTCAAACTTAGAACAGTAATTAGAACAGATCACATTACTGCTCACAAACTTAGAACAGTAATTAGAACAGATCACATTACTGCTCTCAAACTTAGAACAGTAATTAGAACAGATCACATTACTGCTCACAAACTTAGAACAGATCAAATATTACATATCTAACTATTACATGTGTCATAAAGAAAATTATACAAAACATATATGTTTTTATTTTCTCTCTATGCGTTATTTGCCGCGTTGAGGTTTCGAACCCATGTGCACGATGACGCCTGTCTGCTCGGTTACAAGTTCTGACCGTACCCACTAGGCCACGGCTCGCCTTCCAATTCTTCGCATGTTAACACCTTTATGCAGGTAAAATACAAAGGGATGCTACTCTAACAATTTAAGGGAAGCAACTCAAAAACGTTTTACTTACGTCTGACGATATGTTAATATTGCATACCGCCAAAATGCTTCGCACCGAAGCAATAAATCCGCATATCAGAGTAAAACCAAACCAAAGCATTCACCGAAGCATTGTGGTGTAGTGGTTATAGTGTCTGCCTTGCAATCGGGAGGTCGTGGGTTCGAGTCCCCTGACCGCGTCATACCAAAGACTTTAAAAATGGAGTAGTTACTTGTAACCCATGCCTGACAAGCAAATCATGGGTAGTACTACGTCTGGTCAAAAACCGTCTGGTCAACCCGGTGTCAGAATAATGTGTCTGGGTGGGGTATCACGTACTACGGCGTGGTATTCCAGTTTGGCAGCACTATATCTGCTTCAAGTAGACTGTAGATAGATACATAGCACTACACACAATCACTCACGCAATAGTCCAGACATAATGCCGAGCCAACGGGGGATTCTTCCCGGGGGCTCATATGGTAGAGGGACTTTAAACCTTAGAAATCATCATCCTCAAACCAAACCAAGTATCCGTTCGATATACGAGTTTGATCAATAGAACAGTAATCAGAACAGATCACATTACTGCTCTCAAACGTAGAACAGTAATTAGAACAGATCACATTACTGCTCTCAGACTTAGAACAGTAATTAGAACAGATCACATTACTGCTCACAAACTTAGAACAGTAATTAGAACAGATCACATTACTGCTCTCAAAATTAGAACAGTAATTAGAACAGATCACATTACTGCTCTCAAACTTAGAACAGTAATTAGAACAGATCACATTACTTAGAACAGTAATTAGAACAGATCACATTACTGCTCACAAACTTAGAACAGTAATTAGAACAGATCACATTACTTAGAACAGTAATTAGAACAGATCACATTACTGCTCACAAACTTAGAACAGTAATTAGAACAGATCACATTACTGCTCTCAAACTTAGAACAGTAATTAGAACAGATCACATTACTGCTCACAAACTTAGAACAGTAATTAGAACAGACCACATTACTGAACAGTAATTAGAACAGTAATTAGAACAGATCACATTACTGCTCTCAAACTTAGAACAGTAATTAGAACAGATCACATTACTGCTCTCAAACTTAGAACAGTAATTAGAACAGATCACATTACTGCTCTCAAACTTAGAACAGTAATTAGAACAGATCACATTACTGCTCACAAACTTAGAACAGTAATTAGAACAGATCACATTACTGAACAGTAATTAGAACAGTAATTAGAACAGATCACATTACTGCTCTCAAACTTAGAACAGTAATTAGAACAGATCACATTACTGCTCTCAAACTTAGAACAGTAATTAGAACAGATCACATTACTGAACAGTAATTAGAACAGTAATTAGAACAGATCACATTACTGCTCTCAAACTTATAACAGTAATTAGAACAGATCACATTACTGCTCACAAACTTAGAACAGTAATTAGAACAGATCACATTACTGCTCTCAAACTTAGAACAGTAGTTAGAACAGATCACATTACTGCTCACAAACTTAGAACAGTAATTAGAACAGATCACATTACTGAACAGTAATTAGAACAGATCACATTACTGCTCTCAAACTTAGAACAGTAATTAGAACAGATCACATTACTGCTCACAAACTTAGAACAGTAATTAGAACAGATCACATTACTGCTCTCAAACTTAGAACAGTAATTAGAACAGATCACATTACTGCTCACAAACTTAGAACAGTAATTAGAACAGATCACATTACTGCTCTCAAACTTAGAACAGTAATTAGAACAGATCACATTACTTAGAACAGTAATTAGAACAGATCACATTACTGCTCACAAACTTAGAACAGTAATTAGAACAGATCACATTACTTAGAACAGTAATTAGAACAGATCACATTACTGCTCACAAACTTAGAACAGTAATTAGAACAGATCACATTACTGCTCTCAAACTTAGAACAGTAATTAGAACAGATCACATTACTGCTCACAAACTTAGAACAGTAATTAGAACAGATCACATTACTGCTCTCAAACTTAGAACAGTAATTAGAACAGATCACATTACTGCTCTCAAACTTAGAACAGTAATTAGAACAGATCACATTACTGCTCACAAACTTAGAACAGTAATTAGAACAGATCACATTACTGAACAGTAATTAGAACAGTAATTAGAACAGATCACATTACTTAGAACAGTAATTAGAACAGATCACATTACTGCTCACAAACTTAGAACAGTAATTAGAACAGATCACATTACTGCTCTCAAACTTAGAACAGTAATTAGAACAGATCACATTACTGCTCTCAAACTTAGAACAGTAATTAGAACAGATCACATTACTGCTCACAAACTTAGAACAGTAATTAGAACATATCACATTACTGAACAGTAATTAGAACAGTAATTAGAACAGATCACATTACTGCTCTCAAACTTAGAACAGTAATTAGAACAGATCACATTACTGCTCTCAAACTTAGAACAGTAATTAGAACAGATCACATTACTGCTCACAAACTTAGAACAGTAATTAGAACATATCACATTACTGAACAGTAATTAGAACAGTAATTAGAACAGATCACATTACTGCTCTCAAACTTAGAACAGTAATTAGAACAGATCACATTACTGCTCTCAAACTTAGAACAGTAATTAGAACAGATCACATTACTGCTCACAAACTTAGAACAGTAATTAGAACAGATCACATTACTGCTCACAAACTTAGAACAGTAATTAGAACAGATCACATTACTGCTCTCAAACTTAGAACAGTTATTAGAACAGATCACATTACTGCTCACAAACTTAGAACAGTAATTAGAACAGATCACATTACTGAACAGTAATTAGAACAGTAATTAGAACAGATCACATTACTGCTCTCAAACTTATAACAGTAATTAGAACAGATCACATTACTGCTCACAAACTTAGAACAGTAATTAGAACAGATCACATTACTGCTCACAAACTTAGAACAGTAATTAGAACAGATCACATTACTGCTCTCAAACTTAGAACAGTAATTAGAACAGATCACATTACTGCTCACAAACTTAGAACAGTAATTAGAACAGATCACATTACTGAACAGTAATTAGAACAGTAATTAGAACAGATCACATTACTGCTCTCAAACTTAGAACAGTAATTAGAACAGATCACATTACTGCTCACAAACTTAGAACAGTAATTAGAACAGATCACATTACTGCTCTCAAACTTAGAACAGTAATTAGAACAGATCACATTACTGCTCACAAACTTAGAACAGATCAAATATTACATATCTAACTATTACATGTGTCATAAAGAAAATTATACAAAACATATATGTTTTTATTTTCTCTCTATGCGTTATTTGCCGCGTTGAGGTTTCGAACCCATGTGCACGATGACGCCTGTCTGCTCGGTTACAAGTTCTGACCGTACCCACTAGGCCACGGCTCGCCTTCCAATTCTTCGCATGTTAACACCTTTATGCAGGTAAAATACAAAGGGATGCTACTCTAACAATTTAAGGGAAGCAACTCAAAAACGTTTTACTTACGTCTGACGATATGTTAATATTGCATACCGCCAAAATGCTTCGCACCGAAGCAATAAATCCGCATATCAGAGTAAAACCAAACCAAAGCATTCACCGAAGCATTGTGGTGTAGTGGTTATAGTGTCTGCCTTGCAATCGGGAGGTCGTGGGTTCGAGTCCCCTGACCGCGTCATACCAAAGACTTTAAAAATGGAGTAGTTACTTGTAACCCATGCCTGACAAGCAAATCATGGGTAGTACTACGTCTGGTCAAAAACCGTCTGGTCAACCCGGTGTCAGAATAATATGTCTGGGTGGGGTATCACGTACTACGGCGTGGTATTCCAGTGTGGCAGCACTATATCTGCTTCAAGTAGACTGTAGATAGATACATAGCACTACACACAATCACTCACGCAATAGTCCAGACATAATGCCGAGCCAACGGGGGATTCTTCCCGGGGGCTCATATGGTAGAGGGACTTTAAACCTTAGAAATCATCATCATCAAACCAAACCAAGTATCCGTTCGATATACGAGTTTGATCAATAGAACAGTAATCAGAACAGATCACATTACTGCTCTCAAACGTAGAACAGTAATTAGAACAGATCACATTACTGCTCTCAGACTTAGAACAGTAATTAGAACAGATCACATTACTGCACACAAACTTAGAACAGTAATTAGAACAGATCACATTACTGCTCTCAAAATTAGAACAGTAATTAGAACAGATCACATTACTGCTCTCAAACTTAGAACAGTAATTAGAACAGATCACATTACTTAGAACAGTAATTAGAACAGATCACATTACTGCTCACAAACTTAGAACAGTAATTAGAACAGATCACATTACTTAGAACAGTAATTAGAACAGATCACATTACTGCTCACAAACTTAGAACAGTAATTAGAACAGATCACATTACTGCTCTCAAACTTAGAACAGTAATTTGAACAGATCACATTACTGCTCACAAACTTAGAACAGTAATTAGAACAGACCACATTACTGAACAGTAATTAGAACAGTAATTAGAACAGATCACATTACTGCTCTCAAACTTAGAACAGTAATTAGAACAGATCACATTACTGCTCTCAAACTTAGAACAGTAATTAGAACAGATCACATTACTGCTCTCAAACTTAGAACAGTAATTAGAACAGATCACATTACTGCTCTCAAACTTAGAACAGTAATTAGAACAGATCACATTACTTAGAACAGTAATTAGAACAGATCACATTACTGCTCACAAACTTAGAACAGTAATTAGAACAGATCACATTACTTAGAACAGTAATTAGAACAGATCACATTACTGCTCACAAACTTAGAACAGTAATTAGAACAGATCACATTACTGCTCTCAAACTTAGAACAGTAATTAGAACAGATCACATTACTGCTCACAAACTTAGAACAGTAATTAGAACAGACCACATTACTGAACAGTAATTAGAACAGTAATTAGAACAGATCACATTACTGCTCTCAAACTTAGAACAGTAATTAGAACAGATCACATTACTGCTCTCAAACTTAGAACAGTAATTAGAACAGATCACATTACTGCTCTCAAACTTAGAACAGTAATTAGAACAGATCACATTACTGCTCACAAACTTAGAACAGTAATTAGAACAGATCACATTACTGAACAGTAATTAGAACAGTAATTAGAACAGATCACATTACTGCTCTCAAACTTATAACAGTAATTAGAACAGATCACATTACTGCTCACAAACTTAGAACAGTAATTAGAACAGATCACATTACTGCTCACAAACTTAGAACAGTAATTAGAACAGATCACATTACTGCTCTCAAACTTAGAACAGTAATTAGAACAGATCACATTACTGCTCACAAACTTAGAACAGTAATTAGAACAGATCACATTACTGAACAGTAATTAGAACAGTAATTAGAACAGATCACATTACTGCTCTCAAACTTAGAACAGTAATTAGAACAGATCACATTACTGCTCACAAACTTAGAACAGTAATTAGAACAGATCACATTACTGCTCTCAAACTTAGAACAGTAATTAGAACAGATCACATTACTGCTCACAAACTTAGAACAGATCAAATATTACATATCTAACTATTACATGTGTCATAAAGAAAATTATACAAAACATATATGTTTTTATTTTCTCTCTATGCGTTATTTGCCGCGTTGAGGTTTCGAACCCATGTGCACGATGACGCCTGTCTGCTCGGTTACAAGTTCTGACCGTACCCACTAGGCCACGGCTCGCCTTCCAATTCTTCGCATGTTAACACCTTTATGCAGGTAAAATACAAAGGGATGCTACTCTAACAATTTAAGGGAAGCAACTCAAAAACGTTTTACTTACGTCTGACGATATGTTAATATTGCATACCGCCAAAATGCTTCGCACCGAAGCAATAAATCCGCATATCAGAGTAAAACCAAACCAAAGCATTCACCGAAGCATTGTGGTGTAGTGGTTATAGTGTCTGCCTTGCAATCGGGAGGTCGTGGGTTCGAGTCCCCTGACCGCGTCATACCAAAGACTTTAAAAATGGAGTAGTTACTTGTAACCCATGCCTGACAAGCAAATCATGGGTAGTACTACGTCTGGTCAAAAACCGTCTGGTCAACCCGGTGTCAGAATAATATGTCTGGGTGGGGTATCACGTATTACGGCGTGGTATTCCAGTGTGGCAGCACTATATCTGCTTCAAGTAGACTGTAGATAGATACATAGCACTACACACAATCACTCACGCAATAGTCCAGACATAATGCCGAGCCAACGGGGGATTCTTCCCGGGGGCTCATATGGTAGAGGGACTTTAAACCTTAGAAATCATCATCATCAAACCAAACCAAGTATCCGTTCGATATACGAGTTTGATCAATAGAACAGTAATCAGAACAGATCACATTACTGCTCTCAAACGTAGAACAGTAATTAGAACAGATCACATTACTGCTCTCAAACTTAGAACAGTAATTAGAACAGATCACATTACTGCTCACAAACTTAGAACAGTAATTAGAACAGATCACATTACTGCTCTCAAAATTAGAACAGTAATTAGAACAGATCACATTACTGCTCTCAAACTTAGAACAGTAATTAGAACAGATCACATTACTTAGAACAGTAATTAGAACAGATCACATTACTGCTCACAAACTTAGAACAGTAATTAGAACAGATCACATTACTTAGAACAGTAATTAGAACAGATCACATTACTGCTCACAAACTTAGAACAGTAATTAGAACAGATCACATTACTGCTCTCAAACTTAGAACAGTAATTAGAACAGATCACATTACTGCTCACAAACTTAGAACAGTAATTAGAACAGACAACATTACTGAACAGTAATTAGAACAGTAATTAGAACAGATCACATTACTGCTCTCAAACTTAGAACAGTAATTAGAACAGATCACATTACTGCTCACAAACTTAGAACAGTAATTAGAACAGATCACATTACTGCTCTCAAACTTAGAACAGTAATTAGAACAGATCACATTACTGCTCACAAACTTAGAACAGTAATAAGAACAGATCACATTACTGAACAGTAATTAGAACAGTAATTAGAACAGATCACATTACTGCTCTCAAACTTAGAACAGTAATTAGAACAGATCACATTACTGCTCACAAACTTAGAACAGTAATTAGAACAGATCACATTACTGCTCTCAAACTTAGAACAGTAATTAGAACAGATCACATTACTGCTCTCAAACTTAGAACAGTAATTAGAACAGATCACATTACTGCTCACAAACTTAGAACAGTAATTAGAACAGATCACATTACTGCTCTCAAACTTAGAACAGTAATTAGAACAGATCACATTACTGCTCACAAACTTAGAACAGTAATTAGAACAGATCACATTACTGCTCACAAACTTAGAACAGTAATTAGAACAGATCACATTACTGCTCTCAAACTTAGAACAGTAGTTAGAACAGATCACATTACTGCTCACAAACTTAGAACAGTAATTAGAACAGATCACATTACTGAACAGTAATTAGAACAGATCACATTACTGCTCTCAAACTTAGAACAGTAATTAGAACAGATCACATTACTGCTCACAAACTTAGAACAGTAATTAGAACAGATCACATTACTGCTCTCAAACTTAGAACAGTAATTAGAACAGATCACATTACTGCTCACAAACTTAGAACAGATCAAATATTACATATCTAACTATTACATGTGTCATAAAGAAAATTATACAAAACATATATGTTTTTATTTTCTCTCTATGCGTTATTTGCCGCGTTGAGGTTTCGAACCCATGTGCACGATGACGCCTGTCTGCTCGGTTACAAGTTCTGACCGTACCCACTAGGCCACGGCTCGCCTTCCAATTCTTCGCATGTTAACACCATTATGCAGGTAAAATACAAAGGGATGCTACTCTAACAATTTAAGGGAAGCAACTCAAAAACGTTTTACTTACGTCTGACGATATGTTAATATTGCATACCGCCAAAATGCTTCGCACCGAAGCAATAAATCCGCATATCAGAGTAAAACCAAACCAAAGCATTCACCGAAGCATTGTGGTGTAGTGGTTATAGTGTCTGCCTTGCAATCGGGAGGTCGTGGGTTCGAGTCCCCTGACCGCGTCATACCAAAGACTTTAAAAATGGAGTAGTTACTTGTAACCCATGCCTGACAAGCAAATCATGGGTAGTACTACGTCTGGTCAAAAATCGTCTGGTCAACCCGGTGTCAGAATAATGTGTCTGGGTGGGGTATCACGTACTACGGCGTGGTATTCCAGTGTGGCAGCACTATATCTGCTTCAAGTAGACTGTAGATAGATACATAGCACTACAAACAATCACTCACGCAATAGTCCAGACATAATGCCGAGCCAACGGGGGATTCTTCCCGGGTCTCATATGGTAGAGGGACTTTAAACCTTAGAAATCATCATCATCAAACCAAACCAAGTATCCGTTCGATATACGAGTTTGATCGATAGAACAGTAATCAGAACAGATCACATTACTGCTCTCAAACGTAGAACAGTAATTAGAACAGATCACATTACTGCTCACAAACTTAGAACAGTAATTAGAACAGATCACATTACTGCTCTCAAAATTAGAACAGTAATTAGAACAGATCACATTACTGCTCTCAAACTTAGAACAGTAATTAGAACAGATCACATTACTTAGAACAGTAATTAGAACAGATCACATTACTGCTCACAAACTTAGAACAGTAATTAGAACAGATCACATTACTTAGAACAGTAATTAGAACAGATCACATTACTGCTCACAAACTTAGAACAGTAATTAGAACAGATCACATTACTGCTCACAAACTTAGAACAGTAATTAGAACAGATCACATTACTGCTCACAAACTTAGAACAGTAATTAGAACAGACCACATTACTGAACAGTAATTAGAACAGTAATTAGAACAGATCACATTACTGCTCTCAAACTTAGAACAGTAATTAGAACAGATCACATTACTGCTCTCAAACTTAGAACAGTAATTAGAACAGATCACATTACTGCTCACAAACTTAGAACAGTAATTAGAACAGATCACATTACTGCTCTCAAACTTAGAACAGTAATTAGAACAGATCACATTACTGCTCACAAACTTAGAACAGTAATTAGAACAGACCACATTACTGAACAGTAATTAGAACAGTAATTAGAACAGATCACATTACTGCTCTCAAACTTAGAACAGTAATTAGAACAGATCACATTACTGCTCTCAAACTTAGAACAGTAATTAGAACAGATCACATTACTGCTCTCAAACTTAGAACAGTAATTAGAACAGATCACATTACTGCTCACAAACTTAGAACAGTAATTAGAACAGATCACATTACTGAACAGTAATTAGAACAGTAATTAGAACAGATCACATTACTGCTCTCAAACTTAGAACAGTAATTAGAACAGAACACATTACTGCTCTCAAACTTAGAACAGTAATTAGAACAGATCACATTACTGCTCACAAACTTAGAACAGTAATTAGAACAGATCACATTACTGCTCACAAACTTAGAACAGTAATTAGAACAGATCACATTACTGCTCTCAAACTTAGAACAGTAATTAGAACAGATCACATTACTGCTCTCAAACTTAGAACAGTAATTAGAACAGATCACATTACTGCTCACAAACTTAGAACAGTAATTAGAACAGATCACATTACTGAACAGTAATTAGAACAGTAATTAGAACAGATCACATTACTGCTCTCAAACTTAGAACAGTAATTAGAACAGATCACATTACTGCTCACAAACTTAGAACAGTAATTAGAACAGATCACATTACTGCTCTCAAACTTAGAACAGTAATTAGAACAGATCACATTACTGCTCTTAAACTTAGAACAGTAATTAGAACAGATCACATTACTGCTCACAAACTTAGAACAGTAATTAGAACAGATCACATTACTGCTCACAAACTTAGAACAGTAATTAGAACAGATCACATTACTGCTCTCAAACTTAGAACAGTAATTAGAACAGATCACATTACTGCTCACAAACTTAGAACAGTAATTAGAACAGATCACATTACTGAACAGTAATTAGAACAGTAATTAGAACAGATCACATTACTGCTCTCAAACTTAGAACAGTAATTAGAACAGATCACATTACTGCTCTCAAACTTAGAACAGTAATTAGAACAGATCACATTACTGCTCACAAACTTAGAACAGTAATTAGAACAGATCACATTACTGCTCTCAAACTTAGAACAGTAATTAGAACAGATCACATTACTGCTCACAAACTTAGAACAGATCAAATATTACATATCTAACTATTACATGTGTCATAAAGAAAATTATACAAAACATATATGTTTTTATTTTCTCTCTATGCGTTATTTGCCGCGTTGAGGTTTCGAACCCATGTGCACGATGACGCCTGTCTGCTCGGTTACAAGTTCTGACCGTACCCACTAGGCCACGGCTCGCCTTCCAATTCTTCGCATGTTAACACCTTTATGCAGGTAAAATACAAAGGGATGCTACTCTAACAATTTAAGGGAAGCAACTCAAAAACGTTTTACTTACGTCTGACGATATGTTAATATTGCATACCGCCAAAATGCTTCGCACCGAAGCAATAAATCCGCATATTAGAGTAAAACCAAACCAAAGCATTCACCGAAGCATTGTGGTGTAGTGGTTATAGTGTCTGCCTTGCAATCGGGAGGTCGTGGGTTCGAGTCCCCTGACCGCGTCATACCAAAGACTTTAAAAATGGAGTAGTTACTTGTAACCCATGCCTGACAAGCAAATCATGGGTAGTACTACGTCTGGTCAAAAACCGTCTGGTCAACCCGGTGTCAGAATAATGTGTCTGAGTGGGGTATCACGTACTACGGCGTGGTATTCCAGTGTGGCAGCACTATATCTGCTTCAAGTAGACTGTAGATAGATACATAGCACTACACACAATCACTCACGCAATAGTCCAGACATAATGCCGAGCCAACGGGGGATTCTTCCCGGGGGCTCATATGGTAGAGGGACTTTAAACCTTAGAAATCATCATCATCAAACCAAACCAAGTATCCGTTCGATATACGAGTTTGATCAATAGAACAGTAATCAGAACAGATCACATTACTGCTCTCAAACGTAGAACAGTAATTAGAACAGATCACATTACTGCTCACAAACTTAGAACAGTAATTAGAACAGATCACATTACTGCTCTCAAACTTAGAACAGTAATTAGAACAGATCACATTACTGCTCTCAAACTTAGAACAGTAATTAGAACAGATCACATTACTGCTCTCAAACTTAGAACAGTAATTAGAACAGATCACATTACTGCTCTCAAACTTAGAACAGTAATTAGAACAGATCACATTACTGCTCACAAACTTAGAACAGTAATTAGAACAGATCACATTACTGAACAGTAATTAGAACAGTAATTAGAACAGATCACATTACTGCTCTCAAACTTAGAACAGTAATTAGAACAGATCACATTACTGCTCTCAAACTTAGAACAGTAATTAGAACAGATCACATTACTGCTCACAAACTTAGAACAGTAATTAGAACAGATCACATTACTGCTCACAAACTTAGAACAGTAATTTGAACAGATCACATTACTGCTCACAAACTTAGAACAGTAATTAGAACAGATCACATTACTGCTCTCAAACTTAGAACAGTAATTAGAACAGATCACATTACTGCTCACAAACTTAGAACAGTAATTAGAACAGATCACATTACTGAACAGTAATTAGAACAGTAATTAGAACAGATCACATTACTGCTCTCAAACTTAGAACAGTAATTAGAACAGATCACATTACTGCTCACAAACTAAGAACAGTAATTAGAACAGATCACATTACTGAACAGAAATTAGAACAGTAATTAGAACAGATCACATTACTGCTCTCAAACTTAGAACAGTAATTAGAACAGATCACATTACTGCTCACAAACTTAGAACAGTAATTAGAACTGATCACATTACTGCTCTCAAACTTAGAACAGTAATTAGAACAGATCACATTACTGCTCTCAAACTTAGAACAGTAATTAGAACAGATCACATTACTGCTCACAAACTTAGAACAGTAATTAGAACAGATCACATTACTGCTCACAAACTTAGAACAGTAATTAGAACAGATCACATTACTGCTCTCAAACTTAGAACAGTAATTAGAACAGATCACATTACTGCTCACAAACTTAGAACAGATCAAATATTACATATCTAACTATTACATGTGTCATAAAGAAAATTATACAAAACATATATGTTTTTATTTTCTCTCTATGCGTTATTTGCCGCGTTGAGGTTTCGAACCCATGTGCACGATGACGCCTGTCTGCTCGGTTACAAGTTCTGACCGTACCCACTAGGCCACGGCTCGCCTTCCAATTCTTCGCATGTTAACACCTTTATGCAGGTAAAATACAAAGGGATGCTACTCTAACAATTTAAGGGAAGCAACTCAAAAACGTTTTACTTACGTCTGACGATATGTTAATATTGCATACCGCCAAAATGCTTCGCACCGAAGCAATAAATCCGCATATCAGAGTAAAACCAAACCAAAGCATTCACCGAAGCATTGTGGTGTAGTGGTTATAGTGTCTGCCTTGCAATCGGGAGGTCGTGGGTTCGAGTCCCCTGACCGCGTCATACCAAAGACTTTAAAAATGGAGTAGTTACTTGTAACCCATGCCTGACAAGCAAATCATGGGTAGTACTACGTCTGGTCAAAAACCGTCTGGTCAACCCGGTGTCAGAATAATGTGTCTGGGTGGGGTATCACGTACTACGGCGTGGTATTCCAGTGTGGCAGCACTATATCTGCTTCAAGTAGACTGTAGATAGATACATAGCACTACACACAATCACTCACGCAATAGTCCAGACATAATGCCGAGCCAACGGGGGATTCTTCCCGGGGGCTCATATGGTAGAGGGACTTTAAACCTTAGAAATCATCATCATCAAACCAAACCAAGTATCCGTTCGATATACGAGTTTGATCAATAGAACAGTAATCAGAACAGATCACATTACTGCTCTCAAACGTAGAACAGTAATTAGAACAGATCACATTACTGCTCTCAAACTTAGAACAGTAATTAGAACAGATCACATTACTTAGAACAGTAATTAGAACAGATCACATTACTGCTCACAAACTTAGAACAGTAATTAGAACAGATCACATTACTTAGAACAGTAATTAGAACAGATCACATTACTGCTCACAAACTTAGAACAGTAGTTAGAACAGATCACATTACTGCTCTCAAACTTAGAACAGTAATTAGAACAGATCACATTACTGCTCACAAACTTAGAACAGTAATTAGAACAGATCACATTACTGAACAGTAATTAGAACAGTAATTAGAACAGATCACATTACTGCTCTCAAACTTAGAACAGTAATTAGAACAGATCACATTACTGCTCTCAAACTTAGAACAGTAATTAGAACAGATCACATTACTGCTCTCAAACTTAGAACAGTAATTAGAACAGATCACATTACTGCTCACAAACTTAGAACAGTAATTAGAACAGATCACATTACTGCTCACAAACTTAGAACAGTAATTAGAACAGATCACATTACTGAACAGTAATTAGAACAGTAATTAGAACAGATCACATTACTGCTCTCAAACTTAGAACAGTAATTAGAACAGATCACATTACTGCTCACAAACTTAGAACAGTAATTAGAACAGATCACATTACTGCTCTCAAACTTAGAACAGTAATTAGAACAGATCACATTACTGCTCTCAAACTTAGAACAGTAATTAGAACAGATCACATTACTGCTCACAAACTTAGAACAGTAATTAGAACAGATCACATTACTGCTCACAAACTTAGAACAGTAATTAGAACAGATCACATTACTGCTCTCAAACTTAGAACAGTAATTAGAACAGATCACATTACTGCTCACAAACTTAGAACAGTAATTAGAACAGATCACATTACTGAACAGTAATTAGAACAGTAATTAGAACAGATCACATTACTGCTCTCAAACTTAGAACAGTAATTAGAACAGATCACATTACTGCTCACAAACTTAGAACAGTAATTAGAACAGATCACATTACTGCTCTCAAAATTAGAACAGTAATTAGAACAGATCACATTACTGCTCTCAAACTTAGAACAGTAATTAGAACAGATCACATTACTAAGAACAGTAATTAGAACAGATCACATTACTGCTCACAAACATAGAACAGTAATTAGAACAGATCACATTACTTAGAACAGTAATTAGAACAGATCACATTACTGCTCACAAACTTAGAAGAGTAATTAGAACAGATCACATTACTGCTCTCAAACTTAGAACAGTAATTAGAACAGATCACATTACTGCTCACAAACTTAGAACAGTAATTAGAACAGACCACATTACTGAACAGTAATTAGAACAGTAATTAGAACAGATCACATTACTGCTCACAAACTTAGAACAGTAATTAGAACAGATCACATTACTGAACAGTAATTAGAACAGTAGTTACAGATCACATTACTGCTCTCAAACTTAGAACAGTAATTAGAACAGATCACATTACTGCTCACAAACTTAGAACAGTAATTAGAACAGATCACATTACTGCTCACAAACTTAGAACAGTAATTAGAACAGATCACATTACTGCTCACAAACTTAGAACAGTAATTAGAACAGATCACATTACTGCTCTCAAACTTAGAACAGTAATTAGAACAGATCACATTACTGCTCACAAACTTAGAACAGTAATTAGAACAGATCATTATGTCAGTTTTCTCTTATTTCCGTTTTCATAGATAATATTATGGCAGTTTTCATAGACAATATTATGTCAGTTTTCATAGACAATATTATGGCAGTTTTCATAGACAATATTATGGCAGTTTTCATAGATAATATTATGGCAGTTTTCATAGACAATATTATGTCAGTTTTCATAGACAATATTATGTCAGTTTTCATAGATAATATTATGTCAGTTTTCATAGATAATATTATGTCAGTTTTCATAGACAATATTATGTCAGTTTTCATAGATAATATTATGGCAGTTTTAATAGACAATATTATGGCAGTTTTCATAGATAATATTATGTCAGTTTTCTATTATGTCCGTTTTCATAGATAATATTATGGCAGTTTTCATAGACAATATTATGTCAGTTTTCATGGACAATATTATGGCAGTTTTCATAGACAATATTATGGCAGTTTTCATAGACAATATTATGGCAGTTTTCTTAGACAATATTATGGCAGTTTTCATAGACAATATTATGGCAGTTTTCATAGACAATATTATGTCAGTTTTCATAGGCAATATTATGGCAGTTTTCAAAGACAATATTATAGCAGATTTCAATGATATTATTATGGCAGTTTTCATAGACAATATTATGGCAGTTTTCTATTATGTCAGTTTTCATAGATAATATTATGGCAGTTTTCATTGACAATATTATGTCAGTTTTCATAGACAATATTATGGCAGTTTTCATAGACAATATTATGTCAGTTTTCATAGACAATATTATGTCAGTTTTCATAGACAATATTATGGCAGTTTTCATAGACAATATTATGTCAGTTTTCATAGACAATATTATGTCAGTTTTCATAGACAATATTATGTCAGTTTTCATAGACAATATTATGTCAGTTTTCATAGACAATATTATGGCAGTTTTCATAGACAATATTATGGCAGTTTTCATAGACAATATTATGGCAGTTTTCTATTATGGCAGTTTTCATAGATAATATTATGGCAGTTTTCACAGACAATATTATGGCAGTTTTCATAGATAATATTATGGCAGTTTTCATAGACAATATTATGGCAGTTTTCTATTATGGCTGTTTTCATAGATAATATTATGGCAGTTTTCATAGACAATATTATGGCAGTTTTCATAGATAATATTATGGCAGTTTTCATAGACAATATTATGTCAGTTTTTATAGACAATATTATGGCAGTTTTCATAGACAATAGTATGTCAGTTTTCATAGACAATATTATGGCAGTTTTCATAGATAATATTATGTCTGTTTTCTCTTATGTCCGTTTTCATAGATAATATTATGGCAGTTTTCATAGACAATATTATGTCAGTTTTTATAGATAATATTATGGCAGTTTTCAAAGATAATATTATGTCAGTTTTCATAGATAATATTATGTCAGTTTTCATAGACAATATTATGTCAGTTTTCTATTATGGCAGTTTTCATAGATAATATTATGGCAGTTTTCATAGACAATATTATGGCAGTTTTCATAGACAATATTATGGCAGTTTTCATAGACAATATTATGGCAGTTTTCATAGACAATATTATGGCAGTTTTCATAGACAATATTAAGTCAGTTTTCATAGATAATATTATGGCAGTTTTCATAGACAATATTATGGCAGTTTTCATAGACAATATTATGGCAGTTTTCATAGACAATATTATGTCAGTTTTCATAGACAATATTATGTCAGTTTTCATAGACAATATTATGTCAGTTTTCATAGACAATATTATGGCAGTTTTCATAGATAATATTATGTCAGTTTTCATAGACAATATTATGGCAGTTTTCTATTATGGCAGTTTTGATAGATAATATTATGGCAGTTTTCATAGACAATATTATGTCAGTTTTCATAGACAATATTATGGCAGTTTTCATAGACAATATTATGGCAGTTTTCATAGACAATATTATGGCAGTTTTCAAAGACAATATTATGTCAGTTTTCATAGATAATATTATGTCAGTTTTCATAGATAATATAATGTCAGTTTTCATAGACAATATTATGGCAGTTTTCTATTATGGCAGTTTTCATAGATAATATTATGGCAGTTTTCATAGACAATATTATGTCAGTTTTCATAGACAATATTATGGCAGTTTACATAGACAATATTATGGCAGTTTTCATAGACAATATTATGGCAGTTTTCATAGACAATATTATGTCAGTTTTCATAGATAATATTATGGCAGTTTTCATAGACAATATTATGTCAGTTTTCATAGACAATATTATGTCGGTTTTCATAGACAATATTATGTCAGTTTTCATAGACAATATTATTTCAGTTTTCATAGACAATATTATGGCAGTTTTCATAGACAATATTATGGCAGTTTTCATAGACAAAATTATGGCAGTTTTCATAGACAATATTATGGCAGTTTTCATAGACAATATTATGTCAGTTTTCATAGACAATATTATGTCAGTTTTCATAGACAATATTATGGCAGTTTTCATAGATAATATTATGTCAGTTTTCAATTATGGCAGTTTTCATAGATAATATTATGTCAGTTTTCATAGACAATATTATGTCAGTTTTCATAGACAATATTATGGCAGTTTTCATAGACAATATTATGGCAGATTTCATAGACAATATTATGTCAGTTTTCATAGACAATATTATGTCAGTTTTCATAGACAATATTATGGCAGTTTTTCATAGATAATATTATGTCAGTTTTCAATTATGGCAGTTTTCATAGATAATATTATGTCAGTTTTCATAGACAATATTATGGCAGTTTTCATAGACAATATTATGGCAGTTTTCATAGACAATATTATGTCAGTTTTCATAGACAATATTATGGCAGTTTTCATAGACAATATTATGTCAGTTTTCATAGACAATATTATGTCAGTTTTCAAAGACAATATTATGTCAGTTTTCATAGATAATATTATGTCAGTTTTCATAGATAATATTATGTCAGTTTTCATAGACAATATTATGGCAGTTTTCTATTATGGCAGTTTTCATAGATAATATTATGGCAGTTTTCATAGACAATATTATGTCAGTTTTCATAGACAATATTATGGCAGTTTACATAGACAATATTATGGCAGTTTTCATAGACAATATTATGGCAGTTTTCATAGACAATATTATGTCAGTTTTCATAGATAATATTATGTCAGTTTTCATAGACAATATTATGTCAGTTTTCATAGACAATATTATGTCGGTTTTCATAGACAATATTATGTCAGTTTTCATAGACAATATTATTTCAGTTTTCATAGACAATATTATGGCAGTTTTCATAGACAATATTATGGCAGTTTTCATAGACAATATTATGGCAGTTTTCATAGACAATATTATGGCAGTTTTCATAGACAATATTATGTCAGTTTTCATAGACAATATTATGTCAGTTTTCATAGACAATATTATGGCAGTTTTCATAGATAATATTATGTCAGTTTTCAATTATGGCAGTTTTCATAGATAATATTATGTCAGTTTTCATAGACAATATTATGTCAGTTTTCATAGACAATATTATGGCAGTTTTCATAGACAATATTATGGCAGATTTCATAGACAATATTATGTCAGTTTTCATAGACAATATTATGTCAGTTTTCATAGACAATATTATGGCAGTTTTCATAGATAATATTATGTCAGTTTTCAATTATGGCAGTTTTCATAGATAATATTATGTCAGTTTTCATAGACAATATTATGGCAGTTTTCATAGACAATATTATGGCAGTTTTCATAGACAATATTATGTCAGTTTTCATAGACAATATTATGGCAGTTTTCATAGACAATATTATGTCAGTTTTCATAGACAATATTATGTCAGTTTTCAAAGACAATATTATGTCAGTTTTCATAGATAATATTATGTCAGTTTTCATAGATAATATTATGTCAGTTTTCATAGACAATATTATGGCAGTTTTCTATTATGGCAGTTTTCATAGATAATATTATGGCAGTTTTCTTAGACAATATTATGTCAGTTTTCATAGACAATATTATGGCAGTTTACATAGACAATATTATGGCAGTTTTCATAGACAATATTATGGCAGTTTTCATAGACAATATTATGTCAGTTTTCATAGATAATATTATGGCAGTTTTCATAGACAATATTATGTCAGTTTTCATAGACAATATTATGTCGGTTTTCATAGACAATATTATGTCAGTTTTCATAGACAATATTATTTCAGTTTTCATAGACAATATTATGGCAGTTTTCATAGACAATATTATGGCAGTTTTCATAGACAATATTATGGCAGTTTTCATAGACAATATTATGTCAGTTTTCATAGACAATATTATGTCAGTTTTCATAGACAATATTATGGCAGTTTTCATAGATATATTATGTCAGTTTTCAATTATGCAGTTTTCATAGACAATATTATGGCAGTTTTCATAGACAATATTATGGCAGTTTTCATAGACAATATTATGTCAGTTTTCATAGATAATATTATGTCAGTTTCATAGACAATATTATGTCAGTTTTCATAGACAATATTATGTCGGTTTTCATAGACAATATTATGTCAGTTTTCATAGACAATATTATTTCAGTTTTCATAGACAATATTATGGCAGTTTTCATAGACAATATTATGGCAGTTTTCATAGACAATATTATGGCAGTTTTCATAGACAATATTATGGCAGTTTTCATAGACAATATTATGTCAGTTTTCATAGACAATATTATGTCAGTTTTCATAGACAATATTATGGCAGTTTTCATAGATAATATTATGTCAGTTTTCAATTATGGCAGTTTTCATAGATAATATTATGTCAGTTTTCATAGACAATATTATGTCAGTTTTCATAGACAATATTATGGCAGTTTTCATAGACAATATTATGGCAGATTTCATAGACAATATTATGTCAGTTTTCATAGACAATATTATGTCAGTTTTCATAGACAATATTATGGCAGTTTTCATAGATAATATTATGTCAGTTTTCAATTATGGCAGTTTTCATAGATAATATTATGTCAGTTTTCATAGACAATATTATGGCAGTTTTCATAGTCAATATTATGGCAGTTTTCATAGACAATATTATGTAGTTTTCATAGACAATATTATGGCAGTTTTCATAGACAATATTATGTCAGTTTTCATAGACAATATTATGTCAGTTTTCAAAGACAATATTATGTCAGTTTTCATAGATAATATTATGTCAGTTTTCATAGATAATATTATGTCAGTTTTCATAGACAATATTATGGCAGTTTTCTATTATGGCAGTTTTCATAGATAATATTATGGCAGTTTTCATAGACAATATTATGTCAGTTTTCATAGACAATATTATGGCAGTTTACATAGACAATATTATGGCAGTTTTCATAGACAATATTATGGCAGTTTTCATAGACAATATTATGTCAGTTTTCATAGATAATATTATGGCAGTTTTCATAGACAATATTATGTCAGTTTTCATAGACAATATTATGTCGGTTTTCATAGACAATATTATGTCAGTTTTCATAGACAATATTATTTCAGTTTTCATAGACAATATTATGTCAGTTTTCAAGACAATATTATGGCAGTTTTCATAGACAATATTATGGCAGTTTTCATAGACAATATTATGTCAGTTTTCATAGACAATATTATGTCAGTTTTCATAGACAATATTATGGCAGTTTTCATAGATAATATTATGTCAGTTTTCAATTATGGCAGTTTTCATAGATAATATTATGTCAGTTTTCATAGACAATATTATGTCAGTTTTCATAGACAATATTATGGCAGTTTTCATAGACAATATTATGGCAGATTTCATAGACAATATATGTCAGTTTTCATAGACAATATTATGTCAGTTTTCATAGACAATATTATGGCAGTTTTCATAGATAATATTATGTCAGTTTTCAATTATGGCAGTTTTCATAGATAATATTATGTCAGTTTTCATAGACAATATTATGGCAGTTTTCATAGACAATATTATGGCAGTTTTCATAGACAATATTATGTCAGTTTTCATAGACAATATTATGGCAGTTTTCATAGACAATATTATGTCAGTTTTCATAGACAATATTATGTCAGTTTTCATAGACAATATTATGTCAGTTTTCATAGACAATATTATGGCAGTTTTCATAGATAATATTATGTCAGTTTTCATAGACAATATTATGGCAGTTTTCTATTATGGCAGTTTTGATAGATAATATTATGGCAGTTTTCATAGACAATATTATGTCAGTTTTCATAGACAATATTATGGCAGTTTTCATAGACAATATTATGGCAGTTTTCATAGACAATATTATGGCAGTTTTCAAAGACAATATTATGTCAGTTTTCATAGATAATATTATGTCAGTTTTCATAGATAATATTATGTCAGTTTTCATAGACAATATTATGGCAGTTTTCTATTATGGCAGTTTTCATAGATAATATTATGGCAGTTTTCATAGACAATATTATGTCAGTTTTCATAGACAATATTATGGCAGTTTACATAGACAATATTATGGCAGTTTTCATAGACAATATTATGTCAGTTTTCATAGACAATATTATGTCAGTTTTCATAGATAATATTATGGCAGTTTTCATAGACAATATTATGTCAGTTTTCATAGACAATATTATGTCGGTTTTCATAGACAATATTATGTCAGTTTTCATAGACAATATTATTTCAGTTTTCATAGACAATATTATGGCAGTTTTCATAGACAATATTATGGCAGTTTTCATAGACAATATTATGGCAGTTTTCATAGACAATATTATGGCAGTTTTCATAGACAATATTATGTCAGTTTTCATAGACAATATTATGTCAGTTTTCATAGACAATATTATGGCAGTTTTCATAGATAATATTATGTCAGTTTTCAATTATGGCAGTTTTCATAGATAATATTATGTCAGTTTTCATAGACAATATTATGTCAGTTTTCATAGACAATATTATGGCAGTTTTCATAGATAATATTATGTCAGTTTTCGTAGACAATATTATGGCAGTTTTCTATTATGTCCGTTTTCATAGATAATATTATGGCAGTTTTCATAGACAATATTATGGCAGTTTTCATAGATAATATTATGGCAGTTTTCTATTATGTCCGTTTTCATAGATAATATTATGGCAGTTTTCATAGATAATATTATGTCAGTTTTCTATTATGGCAGTTTTCATAGATAATATTATGGCAGTTTTCATAGATAATATTATGTCAGTTTTCATAGACAATATTATGTCAGTTTTCATAGACAATATTATGGCAGTTTTCATAGACAATATTATGTCAGTTTTCATAGACAATATTATGTCAGTTTTCATAGACAATATTATGGCAGTTTTCATAGATAATATTATGTCAGTTTTCATAGACAATATTATGGCAGTTTTCATAGACAATATTATGTCAGTTTTCATAGATAATATTATGTCAGTTTTCATAGACAATATTATGTCAGTTTTCATAGATAATATTATGGCAGTTTTCATAGACAATATTATGGCAGTTTTCATAGATAATATTATGTCAGTTTTCTCTTATGTCCGTTTTCATAGATAATATTATGGCAGTTTTCATAGACAATATTATGTCAGTTTTTATAGACAATATTATGGCAGTTTTCATAGACAATATTATGTCAGTTTTCATAGACAATATTATGGCAGTTTTCATAGATAATATTATGTCAGTTTTCATAGACAATATTATGGCAGTTTTCTATTATGTCCGTTTTCATAGATAATATTATGGCAGTTTTCATAGATAATATTATGTCAGTTTTCTATTATGGCAGTTTTCATAGATAATATTATGTCAGTTTTCATAGACAATATTATGGCAGTTTTCATAGATAATATTACGGCAGTTTTCATAGACAATATTATGGCAGTTTTCATAGATAATATTATGGCAGTTTTCATAGACAATATTATGGCAGTTTTATATTATGGCAGTTTTCATAGATAATATTATGGCAGTTTTCATAGACAATATTATGTCAGTTTTCATAGATAATATTATGGCAGTTTTCATAGACAATATTATGTCAGTTTTCATAGATAATATTATGGCAGTTTTTATAGACAATATTATGGCAGTTTTCATAGATAATATTATAGCAGTTTTCATAGACAATATTATGGCAGTTTTCATAGATAATATTATGTCAGGTTTCTCTTATGTCCGTTTTCATAGATAATATTATGGCAGTTTTCATAGACAATATTATGGCAGTTTTATATTATGGCAGTTTTCATAGATATTATTATGGCAGTTTTCATAGACAATATTATGTCAGTTTTCATAGATAATATTATGGCAGTTTTCATAGACAATATTATGTCAGTTTTCATAGATAATATTATGGCAGTTTTTATAGACAATATTATGTCAGTTTTTATAGACAATATTATGGCAGTTTTCATAGACAATATTATGTCAGTTTTCATAGACAATATTATGGCAGTTTTCATAGATAATATTATGTCAGTTTTCATAGACAATATTATGGCAGTTTTCTATTATGTCCGTTTTCATAGATAATATTATGGCAGTTTTCATAGATAATATTATGTCAGTTTTCTATTATGGCAGTTTTCATAGACAATATTATGTCAGTTTTCATAGACAATATTATGGCAGTTTTCATAGATAATATTATGGCAGTTTTCATAGACAATATTATGGCAGTTTTCATAGATAATATTATGTCAGTTTTCTATTGTGTCCGTTTTCATAGATAATATTATGTCAGTTTTCATAGACAATATTATGTCAGTTTTCATAGACAATATTATGGCAGTTTTCATAGACAATATTATGGCATTTTTCATAGACAATATTATGGCAGTTTTCATAGACAATATTATGGCAGTTTTCATAGACAATATTATGGCAGTTTTCATAGACAATATTAAGTCAGTTTTCATAGATAATATTATGGCAGTTTTCATAGACAATATTATGGCAGTTTTCATAGACAATATTATGGCAGTTTTCATAGACAATATTATGTCAGTTTTCATAGACAATATTATGTCAGTTTTCATAGACAATATTATGTCAGTTTTCATAGACAATATTATGGCAGTTTTCATAGATAATATTATGGCAGTTTTCATAGACAATTCTATGTCAGTTTTCATAGACAATATTATGGCAGTTTTCATAGATAATATTATGGCAGTTTTCATAGATAATATTATGGCAGTTTTCATAGATAATATTATGTCAGTTTTCATAGACAATATTATGGCAGTTTTCATAGATAATATTATGTCAGTTTTCTATTATGTCCGTTTTCATAGATAATATTATGGCAGTTTTCATAGACAATATTATGGCAGTTTTCATAGATAATATTATGTCAGTTTTCATAGACAATATTATGGCAGTTTCTATTATGTCCGTTTTCATAGATGATATTATGGCAGTTTTCATAGATAATATTATGTCAGTTTTCTATAATGGCAGTTTTCATAGATAATATTATGGCAGTTTTCATAGACAATATTATGTCAGTTTTCATAGACAATATTATGGCAGGTTTCACAGACAATATTATGTCAGTTTTCATAGACAATATTATGTCAGTTTTCATAGACATTATTATGGCAGTTTTCATAGATAAATTTATGGCAGTTTTCATAGATAATATTATGGCAGTTTTCATAGACAATATTATGTCAGTTTTCATAGACAATATTATGTCAGTTTTCATAGATAATATTATGGCAGTTTTCATAGATAATATTATAGCAGTTTTCATAGACAATATTATGTCCGTTTTCATAGATAATATTATGTCAGTTTTCTATTATGTCCGTTTTCATAAATAATATTATGGCAGTTTTCATAGACAATATTATGTCAGTTTTCATGGACAATATTATGGCAGTTTTCATAGACAATATTATGGCAGTTTTCATAGACAATATTATTGCAGTTTTCATAGACAATATTATGGCAGTTTTCATAGACAATATTATGGCAGTTTTCATAGACAATATTAAGTCAGTTTTCATAGATAATATTATGGCAGTTTTCATAGATAATGTTATGTCAGTTTTCATAGACAATATTATGGCAGTTTTCTATTATGTCCGTTTTCATAGATAATATTTTGGCAGTTTTCATAGACAATATTATGGCAGTTTTCATAGATAATATTATGGCAGTTTTCTATTATGTCCGTTTTCATAGATAATATTATGGCAGTTTTCATAGATAATATTATGTCAGTTTTCTATTATGGCAGTTTTCATAGATAATATTATGGCAGTTTTCATAGATAATATTATGTCAGTTTTCATAGACAATATTATGTCAGTTTTCATAGACAATATTATGTCAGTTTTCATAGACAATATTATGTCAGTTTTCATAGACAATATTATGTCAGTTTTCATAGACAATATTATGGCAGTTTTCATAGATAATATTATGTCAGTTTTCATAGACAATATTATGGCAGTTTTCATAGACAATATTATGTCAGTTTTCATAGATAATATTATGGCAGTTTTCATAGACAATATTATGTCAGTTTTCATAGATAATATTATGGCAGTTTTCATAGACAATATTATGGCAGTTTTCATAGATAATATTATGTCAGTTTTCTCTTATGTCCGTTTTCATAGATAATATTATGGCAGTTTTCATAGACAATATTATGTCAGTTTGTATAGACAATATTATGGCAGTTTTCATAGACAATATTATGTCAGTTTTCATAGACAATATTATGGCAGTTTTCATAGACAATATTATGGCAGTTTTCTATTATGGCAGTTTTCATAGATAATATTATGGCAGTTTTCACAGACAATATTATGGCAGTTTTCATAGATAATATTATGGCAGTTTTCATAGACAATATTATGGCAGTTTTCTATTATGGCAGTTTTCATAGATAATATTATGGCAGTTTTCATAGACAATATTATGGCAGTTTTCATAGATAATATTATGGCAGTTTTCATAGACAATATTATGTCAGTTTTTATAGACAATATTATGGCAGTTTTCATAGACAATAGTATGTCAGTTTTCATAGACAATATTATGGCAGTTTTCATAGATAATATTATGTCAGTTTTCTCTTATGTCCGTTTTCATAGATAATATTATGGCAGTTTTCATAGACAATATTATGTCAGTTTTTATAGACAATATTATGGCAGTTTTCATAGACAATATTATGTCAGTTTTCATAGACAATATTATGGCAGTTTTCATAGATAATATTATGGCAGTTTTCATAGACAATATTATGGCAGTTTTCTATTATGTCCGTTTTCATAGATAATATTATGGCAGTTTTCATAGATAATATTCTGTCAGTTTTCTATTATGGCAGTTTTCATAGATAATATTATGTCAGTTTTCATAGACAATATTATGGCAGTTATCATAGATAATATTATGGCAGTTTTCATAGACAATATAATGGCAGTTTTCATAGATAATATTATGGCAGTTTTCATAGACAATATTATGGCAGTTTTCTATTATGGCAGTTTTCATAGATAATATTATGGTAGTTTTCATAGACAATATTATGGCAGTTTTCATAGATAATATTATGGCAGTTTTCATAGACAATATTATGTCAGTTTTCATAGATAATATTATGGCAGTTTTCATAGACAATATTATGGCAGTTTTCATAGATAATATTATGGCAGTTTTCATAGACAATATTATGGCAGTTTTCATAGATAATATTATGTCAGTTTTCTCTTATGTCCGTTTTCATAGATAATATTATGGCAGTTTTCATAGACAATATTATGTCAGTTTTTATAGACAATATTATGGCAGTTTTCATAGACAATAGTATGTCAGTTTTCATAGACAATATTATGGCAGTTTACATAGACAATATTATGGCAGTTTTCATAGACAATATTATGGCAGTTTTCATAGACAATATTATGTCAGTTTTCATAGATAATATTATGGCAGTTTTCATAGACAATATTATGTCAGTTTTCATAGACAATATTATGTCGGTTTTCATAGACAATATTATGTCAGTTTTCATAGACAATATTATTTCAGTTTTCATAGACAATATTATGGCAGTTTTCATAGACAATATTATGGCAGTTTTCATAGACAATATTATGGCAGTTTTCATAGACAATATTAAGGCAGTTTTCATAGACAATATTATGTCAGTTTTCATAGACAATATTATGTCAGTTTTCATAGACAATATTATGGCAGTTTTCATAGATAATATTATGTCAGTTTTCAATTATGGCAGTTTTCATAGATAATATTATGTCAGTTTTCATAGACAATATTATGTCAGTTTTCATAGACAATATTATGGCAGTTTTCATAGATAATATTATGTCAGTTTTCATAGACAATATTATGGCAGTTTTCTATTATGTCCGTTTTCATAGATAATATTATGGCAGTTTTCATAGACAATATTATGGCAGTTTTCATAGATAATATTATGGCAGTTTTCTATTATGTCCGTTTTCATAGATAATATTATGGCAGTTTTCATAGATAATATTATGTCAGTTTTCTATTATGGCAGTTTTCATAGATAATATTATGGCAGTTTTCATAGATAATATTATGTCAGTTTTCATAGACAATATTATGTCAGTTTTCATAGACAATATTATGGCAGTTTTCATAGACAATATTATGTCAGTTTTCATAGACAATATTATGTCAGTTTTCATAGACAATATTATGGCAGTTTTCATAGATAATATTATGTCAGTTTTCATAGACAATATTATGGCAGTTTTCATAGACAATATTATGTCAGTTTTCATAGATAATATTATGGCAGTTTTCATAGACAATATTTTGTCAGTTTTCATAGATAATATTATGGCAGTTTTCATAGACAATATTATGGCAGTTTTCATAGATAATATTATGTCAGTTTTCTCTTATGTCCGTTTTCATAGATAATATTATGTCAGTTTTAATAGACAATATTATGTCAGTTTTTATAGACAATATTATGGCAGTTTTCATAGACAATATTATGTCAGTTTTCATAGACAATATTATGGCAGTTTTCATAGATAATATTATGGCAGTTTTCTATTATGTCCGTTTTCATAGATAATATTATGGCAGTTTTCATAGATAATATTATGTCAGTTTTCTATTATGGCAGTTTTCATAGATAATATTATGTCAGTTTTCATAGACAATATTATGGCAGTTTTCATAGATAATATTACGGCAGTTTTCATAGACAATATTATGGCAGTTTTCATAGATAATATTATGGCAGTTTTCATAGACAATATTATGGCAGTTTTATATTATGGCAGTTTTCATAGATAATATTATGGCAGTTTTCATAGACAATATTATGTCAGTTTTCATAGATAATATTATGGCAGTTTTCATAGACAATATTATGTCAGTTTTCATAGATAATATTATGGCAGTTTTTATAGACAATATTATGGCAGTTTTCATAGATAATATTATAGCAGTTTTCATAGACAATATTATGGCAGTTTTCATAGATTATATTATGTCAGTTTTCTCTTATGTCCGTTTTCATAGATAATATTATGGCAGTTTTCATAGACAATATTATGTCAGTTTTTATAGACAATATTATGGCAGTTTTCATAGACAATATTATGTCAGTTTTCATAGACAATATTATGGCAGTTTTCATAGATAATATTATGTCAGTTTTCATAGACAATATTATGGCAGTTTTCTATTATGTCCGTTTTCATAGATAATATTATGGCAGTTTTCATAGATAATATTATGTCAGTTTTCTATTATGGCAGTTTTCATAGACAATATTATGTCAGTTTTCATAGACAATATTATGGCAGTTTTCATAGATAATATTATGGCAGTTTTCATAGACAATATTATGGCAGTTTTCATAGATAATATTATGTCAGTTTTCTATTGTGTCCGTTTTCATAGATAATATTATGTCAGTTTTCATAGACAATATTATGTCAGTTTTCATAGACAATATTATGGCAGTTTTCATAGACAATATTATGGCATTTTTCATAGACAATATTATGGCAGTTTTCATAGACAATATTATGGCAGTTTTCATAGACAATATTATGGCAGTTTTCATAGACAATATTAAGTCAGTTTTCATAGATAATATTATGGCAGTTTTCATAGACAATATTATGGCAGTTTTCATAGACAATATTATGGCAGTTTTCATAGACAATATTATGTCAGTTTTCATAGACAATATTATGTCAGTTTTCATAGACAATATTATGGCAGTTTTCATAGATAATATTATGGCAGTTTTCATAGACAATTCTATGTCAGTTTTCATAGACAATATCATGGCAGTTTTCATAGATAATATTATGGCAGTTTTCATAGATAATATTATGGCAGTTTTCATAGACAATTCTATGTCAGTTTTCATAGACAATATTATGGCAGTTTTCATAGATAATATTATGTCAGTTTTCATAGACAATATTATGGCAGTTTTCATAGATAATATTATGTCAGTTTTCTATTATGTCCGTTTTCATAGATAATATTATGGCAGTTTTCATAGACAATATTATGGCAGTTTTCATAGATAATATTATGTCAGTTTTCATAGACAATATTATGGCAGTTTCTATTATGTCCGTTTTCATAGATGATATTATGGCAGTTTTCATAGATAATATTATGTCAGTTTTCTATAATGGCAGTTTTCATAGATAATATTATGGCAGTTTTCATAGACAATATTATGTCAGTTTTCATAGACAATATTATGGCAGGTTTCATAGACAATATTATGTCAGTTTTCGTAGACAATATTATGTCAGTTTTCACAGACATTATTATGGCAGTTTTCATAGATAATATTATGGCAGTTTTCATAGATAATATTATGGCAGTTTTCATAGAGAATATTATGTCAGTTTTCATAGACAATATTATGTCAGTTTTCATAGATAATATTATGTCAGTTTTCATAGATAATATTATGTCAGTTTTCATAGATAATATTATGTCCGTTTTCATAGATAATATTATGTCAGTTTTCTATTATGTCCGTTTTCATAAATAATATTATGGCAGTTTTCATAGACAATATTATGTCAGTTTTCATGGACAATATTATGGCAGTTTTCATAGACAATATTATGGCAGTTTTCATAGACAATATTATGGCAGTTTTCATAGACAATATTATGGCAGTTTTCATAGACAATATTATGGCAGTTTTCATAGACAATATTAAGTCAGTTTTCATAGATAATATTATGGCAGTTTTCATAGATAATATTATGTCAGTTTTCATAGACAATATTATGTCAGTTTTCATAGACAATATTATGGCAGTTTTCATAGATAATATTATGTCAGTTTTCATAGACAATATTATGGCAGTTTTCATAGACAATATTATGTCAGTTTTCATAGATAATATTATGGCAGTTTTCATAGACAATATTATGGCAGTTTTCATACATAATATTATGTCAGTTTTCTCTTATGTCCGTTTTCATAGATAATATTATGGCAGTTTTCATAGACAATATTATGGCAGTTTTTATAGACAATATTATGGCAGTTTTCATAGACAATATTATGTCAGTTTTCATAGACAATATTATGGCAGTTTTCATAGACAATATTATGGCAGTTTTCTATTATGGCAGTTTTCATAGATAATATTATGGCAGTTTTCACAGACAATATTATGGCAGTTTTCATAGATAATATTATGGCAGTTTTCATAGACAATATTATGGCAGTTTTCTATTATGGCAGTTTTCATAGATAATATTATGGCAGTTTTCATAGACAATATTATGGCAGTTTTCATAGATAATATTATGGCAGTTTTCATAGACAATATTATGTCAGTTTTTATAGACAATATTATGGCAGTTTTCATAGACAATAGTATGTCAGTTTTCATAGACAATATTATGGCAGTTTTCATAGATAATATTATGTCAGTTTTCTCTTATGTCCGTTTTCATAGATAATATTATGGCAGTTTTCATAGACAATATTATGTCAGTTTTTATAGACAATATTATGGCGGTTTTCATAGACAATATTATGTCAGTTTTCATAGACAATATTATGGCAGTTTTCATAGATAATATTATGTCAGTTTTCATAGACAATATTATGGCAGTTTTCTATTATGTCCGTTTTCATAGATAATATTATGGCAGTTTTCATAGATAATATTCTGTCAGTTTTCTATTATGGCAGTTTTCATAGATAATATTATGTCAGTTTTCATAGACAATATTATGGCAGTTTTCATAGATAATATTATGGCAGTTTTCATAGACAATATTATGGCAGTTTTCATAGATAATATTATGGCAGTTTTCATAGACAATATTATGGCAGTTTTCTATTATGGCAGTTTTCATAGATAATATTATGGTAGTTTTCATAGACAATATTATGGCAGTTTTCATAGATAATATTATGGCAGTTTTCATAGACAATATTATGTCAGTTTTCATAGATAATATTATGGCAGTTTTCATAGACAATATTATGGCAGTTTTCATTGATAATATTATGGCAGTTTTCATAGACAATATTATGGCAGTTTTCATAGATAATATTATGTCAGTTTTCTCTTATGTCCGTTTTCATAGATAATATTATGGCAGTTTTCATAGACAATATTATGTCAGTTTTTATAGACAATATTATGGCAGTTTTCATAGACAATAGTATGTCAGTTTTCATAGACAATATTATGGCAGTTTTCATAGATAATATTATGTCAGTTTTCATAGACAATATTATGGCAGTTTTCTATTATGTCCGTTTTCATAGATAATATTATGGCAGTTTTCATAGATAATATTATGGCAGTTTTCTATTATGGCAGTTTTCATAGACAATATTATGTCAGTTTTCATAGACAATATTATGGCAGTTTTCATAGATAATATTATGGCGGTTTTCATAGACAATATTATGGCAGTTTTCATAGATAATATTATGTAAGTTTTCTATTGTGTCCGTTTTCATAGATAATATTATGGCAGTTTTCATAGACAATATTATGTCAGTTTTCATAGATAATATTATGGCAGTTTTCATAGACAATATTATGGCAGTTTTCATAGACAATATTATGGCAGTTTTCATAGACAATATTATGGCAGTTTTCATAGACAATATTATGGCAGTTTTCATAGACAATATTAAGTCAGTTTTCATAGATAATATTATTGCAGTTTTCATAGACAATATTATGGCAGTTTTCATAGATAATATTATGTCAGTTTTCTATTATGTCCGTTTTCATAGATGATATTATGGCAGTTTTCATAGATAATATTATGGCAGTTTTCATAGATAATATTATGTCAGTTTTCATAGACAATATTATGTCAGTTTTCATAGACAATATTATGTCAGTTTTCATAGACAATATTATGTCAGTTTTCATAGACAATATTATGTCAGTTTTCATAGACAATATTATGGCAGTTTTCATAGATAATATTATAGCAGTTTTCATAGACAATATTATGGCAGTTTTCATAGACAATATTATGTCAGTTTTCATAGATAATATTATGGCAGTTTTCATAGACAATATTATGTCAGTTTTCATAGATAATATTATGGCAGTTTTCATAGACAATATTATGGCAGTTTTCATAGATAATATTATGTCAGTTTTCTCTTATGTCCGTTTTCATAGATAATATTATGGCAGTTTTCATAGACAATATTATGTCAGTTTTTATAGACAATATTATGGCAGTTTTCATAGACAATATTATGTCAGTTTTCATAGACAATATTATGGCAGTTTTCATAGATAATATTATGTCAGTTTTCATAGACAATATTATGGCAGTTTTCTATTATGTCCGTTTTCATAGATAATATTATGGCAGTTTTCATAGATAATATTATGTCAGTTTTCTATTATGGCAGTTTTCATAGATAATATTATGTCAGTTTTCATAGACAATATTATGGCAGTTTTCATAGATAATATTACGGCAGTTTTCATAGACAATATTATGGCAGTTTTCATAGATAATATTATGGCAGTTTTCATAGACAATATTATGGCAGTTTTATATTATGGCAGTTTTCATAGATAATATTATGGCAGTTTTCATAGACAATATTATGTCAGTTTTCATAGATAATATTATGGCAGTTTTCATAGACAATATTATGTCAGTTTTCATAGATAATATTATGGCAGTTTTTATAGACAATATTATGGCAGTTTTCATAGATAATATTATAGCAGTTTTCATAGACAATATTATGGCAGTTTTCATAGATAATATTATGTCAGTTTTCTCTTATGTCCGTTTTCATAGATAATATTATGGCAGTTTTCATAGACAATATTATGGCAGTTTTATATTATGGCAGTTTTCATAGATAATATTATGGCAGTTTTCATAGACAATATTATGTCAGTTTTCATAGATAATATTATGGCAGTTTTCATAGACAATATTATGTCAGTTTTCATAGATAATATTATGGCAGTTTTTATAGACAATATTATGTCAGTTTTTATAGACAATATTATGGCAGTTTTCATAGACAATATTATGTCAGTTTTCATAGACAATATTATGGCAGTTTTCATAGATAATATTATGTCAGTTTTCATAGACAATATTATGGCAGTTTTCTATTATGTCCGTTTTCATAGATAATATTATGGCAGTTTTCATAGATAATATTATGTCAGTTTTCTATTATGGCAGTTTTCATAGACAATATTATGTCAGTTTTCATAGACAATATTATGGCAGTTTTCATAGATAATATTATGGCAGTTTTCATAGACAATATTATGGCAGTTTTCATAGATAATATTATGTCAGTTTTCTATTGTGTCCGTTTTCATAGATAATATTATGTCAGTTTTCATAGACAATATTATGTCAGTTTTCATAGACAATATTATGGCAGTTTTCATAGACAATATTATGGCATTTTTCATAGACAATATTATGGCAGTTTTCATAGACAATATTATGGCAGTTTTCATAGACAATATTATGGCAGTTTTCATAGACAATATTAAGTCAGTTTTCATAGATAATATTATGGCAGTTTTCATAGACAATATTATGGCAGTTTTCATAGACAATATTATGGCAGTTTTCATAGACAATATTATGTCAGTTTTCATAGACAATATTATGTCAGTTTTCATAGACAATATTATGTCAGTTTTCATAGACAATATTATGGCAGTTTTCATAGATAATATTATGGCAGTTTTCATAGACAATTCTATATCAGTTTTCATAGACAATATTATGGCAGTTTTCATAGATAATATTATGGCAGTTTTCATAGATAATATTATGGCAGTTTTCATAGACAATTCTATGTCAGTTTTCATAGACAATATTATGGCAGTTTTCATAGATAATATTATGTCAGTTTTCATAGACAATATTATGGCAGTTTTCATAGATAATATTATGTCAGTTTTCTATTATGTCCGTTTTCATAGATAATATTATGGCAGTTTTCATAGACAATATTATGGCAGTTTTCATAGATAATATTATGTCAGTTTTCATAGACAATATTATGGCAGTTTCTATTATGTCCGTTTTCATAGATGATATTATGGCAGTTTTCATAGATAATATTATGTCAGTTTTCTATAATGGCAGTTTTCATAGATAATATTATGGCAGTTTTCATAGACAATATTATGTCAGTTTTCATAGACAATATTATGGCAGGTTTCATAGACAATATTATGTCAGTTTTCATAGACAATATTATGTCAGTTTTCATAGACATTATTATGGCAGTTTTCATAGATAATATTATGGCAGTTTTCATAGATAATATTATGGCAGTTTTCATAGACAATATTATGTCAGTTTTCATAGACAATATTATGTCAGTTTTCATAGATAATATTATGGCAGTTTTTATAGACAATATTATGTCCGTTTTCATAGATAATATTATGTCAGTTTTCTATTATGTCCGTTTTCATAAATAATATTATGGCAGTTTTCATAGACAATATTATGTCAGTTTTCATGGACAATATTATGGCAGTTTTCATAGACAATATTATGGCAGTTTTCATAGACAATATTATGGCAGTTTTCATAGACAATATTATGGCAGTTTTCATAGACAATATTATGGCAGTTTTCATAGACAATATTAAGTCAGTTTTCATAGATAATATTATGGCAGTTTTCATAGATAATATTATGTCAGTTTTCATAGACAATATTATGGCAGTTTTCTATTATGTCCGTTTTCATAGATAATATTTTGGCAGTTTTCATAGACAATATTATGGCAGTTTTCATAGATAATATTATGGCAGTTTTCTATTATGTCCGTTTTCATAGATAATATTATGGCAGTTTTCATAGACAATATTATGGCAGTTTTCATAGATAATATTATGTCAGTTTTCATAGACAATATTATGGCAGTTTTCTATTATATCCGTTTTCATAGATGATATTATGGCAGTTTTCATAGATAATATTATGTCAGTTTTCTATTATGGCAGTTTTCATAGATAATATTATGGCAGTTTTCATAGATAATATTATGTCAGTTTTCATAGACAATATTATGTCAGTTTTCATAGACAATATTATGTCAGTTTTCATAGACAATATTATGTCAGTTTTCATAGACAATATTATGTCAGTTTTCATAGACAATATTATGGCAGTTTTCATAGATAATATTATAGCAGTTTTCATAGACAATATTATGGCAGTTTTCATAGACAATATTATGTCAGTTTTCATAGATAATATTATGGCAGTTTTCATAGACAATATTATGTCAGTTTTCATAGATAATATTATGGCAGTTTTCATAGACAATATTATGGCAGTTTTCATAGATAATATTATGTCAGTTTTCTCTTATGTCCGTTTTCATAGATAATATTATGGCAGTTTTCATAGACAATATTATGTCAGTTTTTATAGACAATATTATGGCAGTTTTCATAGACAATATTATGTCAGTTTTCATAGACAATATTATGGCAGTTTTCATAGATAATATTATGTCAGTTTTCATAGACAATATTATGGCAGTTTTCTATTATGTCCGTTTTCATAGATAATATTATGGCAGTTTTCATAGATAATATTATGTCAGTTTTCTATTATGGCAGTTTTCATAGATAATATTATGTCAGTTTTCATAGACAATATTATGGCAGTTTTCATAGATAATATTACGGCAGTTTTCATAGACAATATTATGGCAGTTTTCATAGATAATATTATGGCAGTTTTCATAGACAATATTATGGCAGTTTTATATTATGGCAGTTTTCATAGATAATATTATGGCAGTTTTCATAGACAATATTATGTCAGTTTTCATAGATAATATTATGGCAGTTTTCATAGACAATATTATGTCAGTTTTCATAGATAATATTATGGCAGTTTTTATAGACAATATTATGGCAGTTTTCATAGATAATATTATAGCAGTTTTCATAGACAATATTATGTCCGTTTTCATAGATAATATTATGTCAGTTTTCTCTTATGTCCGTTTTCATAGATAATATTATGGCAGTTTTCATAGACAATATTATGGCAGTTTTATATTATGGCAGTTTTCATAGATAATATTATGGCAGTTTTCATAGACAATATTATGGCAGTTTTCATAGATAATATTATGGCAGTTTTCATAGACAATATTATGTCAGTTTTCATAGATAATATTATGGCAGTTTTTATAGACAATATTATGTCAGTTTTTATAGACAATATTATGGCAGTTTTCATAGACAATATTATGTCAGTTTTCATAGACAATATTATGGCAGTTTTCATAGATAATATTATGTCAGTTTTCATAGACAATATTATGGCAGTTTTCTATTATGTCCGTTTTCATAGATAATATTATGGCAGTTTTCATAGATAATATTATGTCAGTTTTCTATTATGGCAGTTTTCATAGACAATATTATGTCAGTTTTCATAGACAATATTATG